>JAOTQG010104791.1:13549-23619 GCA_025631175.1 Iris virginica
AGAAATAGAAATAGAAATAGAAACATAAATTAGTTTTGGAGAAATTGCACTATGGATAAACACAAAATGCAACCAACAAATTATTAATTTATTAGAAAGATATCTTATTGAGAGATCCAGTTTGGATGAGATTTTAGTAGAAGATAGATTTTTTGTTGACATAAGTTACAGAAGTTTGGTCAAATGGAATACAAGCAAAAGACTGTAATAGTTTCCAAAGTTCTTAATTTATATTGACAAGAACAAGAAACAATCTAATATCAAAGTAACTGAAAAACACTACTCAAGGTGGAAACCAGGATACCAACATAAAGATTAGTGATGGAGAGAAAGAACAAGAGATAACATGGAGGATACCTTAATTTATGAAGTTCTTCCTCTTCCTGAAGCTTCCTTTTCCCTACAATTACATCACAAATTGCTTAAAAGAACCATTTAAATACATTATCATGTAGAAGACAATGAGAATGGAAATGGAGCGACTTCCTTATGAGGTTGGCATCAATGAGGAGTGTAAGAGGGATTGAAAGTGCCTGGTGAAAAGAATGGGGATAATTATTGGGAAAAGGTAGGGTTGGAATTATTAAAACATCAAAGGGACAAAATCGTCCAAAACTAGTTTCAAATGAGCATCTGAGCTATTCAGCTTCGTTTTTAAATCTGTTTGGTACATGAAAAGATGAATTCAGATCTGGATGGTAAAGAAAAACAAACAATCTGAATGCTCTTAGGTCCGACAGAAGTAGACCTTTGAGCTGTTTAGATGAGTTTCAGTGCAAACAAACGAGCCCCGAGTGGAAAAATGCAAAACAGTTCCTTGGGATCAGAAGAAAAGATTGAAGTCAACATTTTGACCTGGAAATTTTCAAACCCATGCTTCTTGAAGAAGGCTATTACAAAATCTGCTCTCAACATTTAGAACGGTACACAACTGGGCAACCAGGGTAGACAAAATTATAAGAAATGTTTTGTCTTATGACAGGTCCTCAGAGATTGAGAATTTGAGGTTTTCCACATTGTCTCCTCCATGATGTAAAATTATTATCACGAAAAATAGAAACACATAAGCCAGAGACTTATGGGGGAAATTATTACAAATAAATTATAATTTTTTTTGGGGGGGGGGGGAGTTCCATCCATACAGATTCTTAAATTGAAATAGAAGATGTTCAAGGAAGTTTGCACCGGCTTATTATCAGAACTTGCGAGGCCAACATACCTCATGTTCACTTATCATGCTAATGATTATTTGCTGCAATTGACATCTACAACAAAGTCCACTACAAACAATCGGAGCAAGTTTTTCTCTAGATTCTTAGTTATAATATGCCTTAAGTAGAGGACCTACAATTTCTTTCTTTCCACCATTATCAGTAGCTCCATCTCAGGAAACAAAATGTCAATAACTACCCAGTATCAACAGAGTTTGCTTGCATAAGAAATACCATATAAACGAAATTACTCAACATGAATGACAATCTGATCAACAACTCTGACCCACCACCTAATATATGTGATAAGTCACTTTACTTTCTGATATAGCTTCAACAGTTCCGGTGCTTCCTCGTAGTGATTACTCACAATCCTGTTCAAAAATATGTTTTCTGCACAAGGCTTGATAAACCAAAACCCCTAGGATAAAGCCTCTATTCCAAGCTGTATTTGAGTGACGGCCTATCTGCAACAGCAATAGGCTCCAAACCTAATCTGTTCATAAACAAATCCCTTACCCTTGTAATTTTATCCTCAGACGGTCATACATAAACATCAAATTTCCACCTAAAACCCACGAAAATTTCATCTTCGAACAGAACCCGATTCTAATAAACTTCCCACAGTTCCACCTTCGTTTCCCAGCCCAGACAAAGTTCTTCCTCAAGGAATTAACACTCACATCGTTTTCTGGGGAAAACCCACATTAATTTATGAGGTAAGAGACTGTAAGAGAGTGTCCTTTCGAAGAATTTGAGAGGGAAATTGCGGATAATGAATGGTAATGAGCAAAAATAGTGACTAGTAAATGGAGAGAATTCAAGAAAAACCCTCAAATGAGGTAAATTTCTTCCGCTGCAGATAAAATTAGACATTATGAAATGAAAGTTAGACAAATTACCCACCTGGGTTTGAGATGTCTACGTTGAAATTTGCTTCCTTTGAATCCCTTGATGACTGACTATAATCCTTAGAATCGATCGTAAGCTAGCTTTGTTTTGCGCAGGACAAGAACATAGAAAAGTAGAAAAAGGCCAAAAAAAAAAAAACACCTCATAGTTAGACCGAAGTGCTGATAGCCCCTTCTCTCAATGTTACGGACTTACGGTCAATTTTTATATGGAGTGCCTAGGCACTCCTATCAAAGAGTGCCCATAATACATATAGCAGGTATAAAAAATGTACATAACATAATTTATGTGCATTATGTATTTAATATGTGCATTATTTATAATTGTTATGTGCATTATGGGCACTCCTTGCTAGGAGTGCCTAGGCACTCCATATAATTTTCAGTGTAAATATTGGTCTAACAAAGAGCCAGACATCTTTGGTAAACTTTAATGTACTTAATCTATACAAATACAAATGCAAATGGTGCACCTTCTTCACCAGCGAGATAACAGCCATCCCACATATAATGAATGGGCTTCAGAAGTAGGGGTGCAACGGTTCGGTCAGTGCCATTCCATCATTTTGTACCTGTATCCCGTGAATATAGTTTAGACTGGTATTTCCCCCTAACTTTACCTGTAGTTTGGAAATCAAGCAGGAAAAAGAGAGAATTAATTAAAGTTAGCTATTGACTATAGAAGACATTTAATTCTAAATCTGTTAATCTTGCCTTGTCTGAAAAATATTTTGAATCATCTTGCGAGGGGACTCGCTCGCAGCATTTTCCAACTGAAGCAACTCATCAGAACTTAGTTTCCAACCTAGCGCACCCAAGTTCTCCTCAGCTTGTTTAAGTGACTTGACTCCTGGTATTGGAATAGTGCCCTTGCAGATGCACCAGTTTATTGCTACCTGCACAACAGTATTTTAAATTAAACGGATGACTCGTGAAAGCAAGTTCATTGTCTCGTAATAATCAGCTTCTTATCAAAAAGTTGAGATATCCACAAGGTATGTTAAATCCAGGAAAAGTGGCATTTTGCTCCTCCAACTGCAAATTAAATGTAAGGAGCATATATATCGTGAAGGTTATAGGAGTGGGTTTCAACGGTGTGGCTTATAGGAGTGGGTTTCAACGGTGTGGCTCCCTTGTTAAATTTCTTCTTGATTCTCCAAAGGAGATCAGTCTGCTTTAACCGATACGCTGCCTGATTTATCCATGGGTACTGCAATGCTCATACTAAGTAGGGTTAAGCATGCAGGCATCAAGACTCTTTCTCCAAGCAATCAAACTGGAGTCATTCCCCCTCCCCATGCACACCAGAAAAAGAAGCTCCATGCAAGTGGGACTTCATAATTTAGTCTTCAAGCAACAGACTTGTAGCTTCGTCTATTCAATAAACTTAAGACCCTAAAATATATAGTCCAATCAAGTTGAACATCCATTAAGCCTCAAATATGTGATAGTAGAGAGCTATTTGTCAATATTCAAAGGCTTGCAAGAAAGTGGCAAGAATATTTGTAACAAAAGAGCTAAGAGAAGGAAAAGGGCAAGAATGAAGTCCAGGATGATTCCTTAGAAGCTTCAGGTAGATGCTACAAGGAGAAACTCAAGGTAAAGCAGGAATGTAACTTTAATTGATTGGAATGAATTAAGAGAAAACATAGTACAAGTAAAACTCAATGTCCAAAAGGGAAATTTGCCAAAAGTGGAGAACCACAATGGATCTCCTATGCAGAGTAGGCTTTATCATAGCGAGTACCCTAGTAATGCAAGGAATAAAATTTTACCCATCATTTTCCTTTTCAAACAAGATAAGATACCAAGTCATCGATGTTGCTAATATATGAAATTTAACTCGGGTGTTTTCCCTCTCTAAAACAATGCCTTCAGTCTGTACAAAATAGAACACTTCAAGAAGTTTGAAGAGAAGCATTTAGTAGATAAGGAAAAGTACATACTTGTGGTATAGTTTTGCTCCTACTTTCTGCAATTTCTCTTAATGTTCTCAACAATGGCTCCAGCCCTGGAATAATTTGTCTAAATAGTATGTTTCTGAAAAATACAAGATCATGAGTATGTCACTCACTAATAATTAGTAGTCGGAATTTCACCTTCAATAAGCTATTCTTTACGTGTGGGAGAAGAGAGAGAGAGAGAGAACCGAGGTCCACGCGGAAGATTAGAGGGTGTGTACTTTCCAGTAAGCATGCCAAGACCCAAAGGACTGTAAGATATCACGCGGATCCCCAACGAATCACATATATTCTTAATCTCCATCTGATCTTCTCCCATACTAAGCAATGAAAATTGGACCTGAAATTAGGATCTGAATAAATTCTCCAGACATAAACATAAACGTGTATTGTATTATTTTACTTATTATTGATTGGGTAGAAGCAGTACACATTGTCAGCGTCAACACAAAGGTATAGATCAGTCGTGAACTTACTAATGGGTGACTACACAACTCCAACCATACCAAAACTCATCAGGGGCTTTAGCCAATCCGATCCATTTTCCTTATTTACATAGGCATGCTCACAGCATGCGCACATTTACACACATATCATGATACGTTCTAGTACAGGTTGGATTACATCAGTAATCTATCAAGTCACACAACAAGACCAAACTTTTTGCATCTCAAGCACGTTGGATCAGATTTTACTTTTTGTGGTAAGATTGGGGGTTAGTTCGCTCTGATGCTTAATTTCATGGGCAAAAGCGTCCGTAACGGTCGGACGATAGTAAAAAGTGGATTCATATGAAATTCTAAGTGAAGCTATTAGTTTTATCGGTGCATTTCAGAAGCATCTTGTGAAAGACCTAGCACTAAATGAAGGTCTTAGCACAGGCATAATTCAATTCCTCCTTGTTGGCCACATGCCCTTGCCCAAATGCTGTCTTGGAACTTTCAAACTTGTGATGCAGCCATTTGTGCCAGGGCCACAGGATATAAAGCACTAAAGACCAGGAAATGTTCGAATTGAATACATGGTGAAGGGATTCGTTGACCTTGACTTTGATGATTATAACATAAAGTACTTAGGTTGCATATACTCGCCGGCTGACAAGAATCTTGCGTAAGCTTGGGATTGCGGAGAGTTGCTTTGCACTATATGCTGATATTTACTTTTCTATGGTACAAATTCATTCACCTCCAAAAAAGGTGGTTCATGTAGAATTTGCAGGGGAATTGAATGTTCCAAAAAGAAATATGTCAAATGAAAAGTACTTAGAGAGAGTGAACGACATAGCACCTGAGCTGAGCATAAGGGGACTCCCCGGGCTTTGAGATATTCATATATCTTAAGAAGCTGCTTCGGTCCATAGTTGCTCACACCAACACCACGAACTAAACCCTGCAAACTAATATCTGGTGAGCTTCATAACTTGGATGAAGACCTTCTGATTCCCATGAGGTAGCATGACCACAATACACAGAACATGAATAGACAGTTTGGTTTTCTTGCTTATGTATCGTTTTGATAGAAAAATAAGTAACGGGAAATAGTTACAGTTAGCAGTTATGTGCAGCATTGAAGTGAATATGACCCCTATATTTCATGGTGCAGTTTGGACTATCTGAAAATGCTCATTAGCTCTTGTTGATCAATTATTCAATTACAACCAGTTCAAGTGCAGGAAACGGATATTAAGCCAAGCCCGTGTGCAGTGAAGACGTGGGCTCAATTTTGGCCAATTAGTTCTAGTATTGAAAAATAAATCAATGTTAACCTTGTCATACATCGCCACTAAACCATCCCACAGTGCTCGCTCCTGAAAAGGGGCATAGTTTGCGGTTGACCAGTGCAATTGCCCTATTCCAATTTGCTCAATCTGCATCCTATCCAGAGAAGACCTGAAATACCATTCTGCAAGTCTCCGTCAATCCATGCTAGACTAGCATTTTCTAAAATTACTTTTGCAGGGAAGAAACCCATAGTCATAGTATTTGACCCCTTCCCAAAAACTAATTTTTTTGGATTTCCGTGGAAACCAGTCCATCTATCTAGTTCAATCTGAAGTTGAAGAAAATGGAAGAAAGAGTGTATACTTGCAAGCATTCACAAATTGATTCGGGGTGAGGCGCCATGGGTATGCAGCAAACTTTGTGGCAATGACAATGTTGTCCGTGACCTGCTTTGGCCCTGTGAATACGCGTCAACTGAGTACTAAGAAAACTCAAAGGCATATACACAACCACAATGTATCCTAATTCCTAAGTACCATCCCAAACCTCAATCTCTTATAAGCTTTGTCACTCCTCATGAGTGGCCATGAGACTGGAAATGGCAAATCCGTATTCACAAAGTTAGGGTTCTTGATCAAGTGGTGGTACATGATATGCAGTACTCACTCTCCCCTCCCACACCCCACACTCAACTATTTATATTGACACTAGGAGCAGTAAAATTTCACTCTTAAAATTTTTCAATCTCAACCATTTATTTCTTAATATCAGTCTCTTCATTTTTCAATTCTAATTCCCTCCATTTTTCAATTCAAAAATTTAAATATAACTATCTTTTGTATTTACAAGATTTTGTAAATTTAATTATAATATTTCGTTTTTATAAATTTAATTACGATATTTCACTTTTATATTAATAAGAATGTTAATTGTTGAAGTTAATTTTTTTTCTTTCGAATATACACTAGTTAAAAAAAATTGTCCCATTTCAATTTCTGCCTATCCCATCACCATAGTCCCATTTCCAGGTTAAGCTATCATTCTAAAGCAATCTAAAAGAACTATAGAGAAGCGTAAGTACAAAATTGAAAAGTTTCAATTGTCAAGTTTTTTTTTCTTTTTTTTTCAATTGTCAAGTTAAAGTACTATTCTGGGTCGGAAAGCGTATAACTTATTAAACATTTCCAAAGATTATAGACAGGTTCAATCCAATTGGTTAATTTCAAACAGACTGTGCAATGTAATACAGTAGCCTGCAAAATCAAACAGACATCCGTAACTCAAAATAAATAATCATCATAAATCAATCTAAATTAGGTTATAGATCCCATCATAAAATTCTCAAATTTGCTCATGATGAGTCGTACAAGTTATAGATTATGTCAATATAGGCCTTATAAGCGATAGATATCTATTAAACATAATGCGATGATTTATTATACATTTACTAGTGACGCTATACACATTCAGTCAAATTTATTAGTTTCAAACACAAATGGAATGCTATGTAATACAGTCACCCGCATATCGAATAAGTGAACCATTAGCCAAACTAAACTTATGCTTCAAACTCTAAAATCTGCTCCAAACCTGAGCAGTCATCCACAGATTTCGAATTTCCTGTCTCAAATGGTGTTACATTTGCTATAATGTATCTTTTATTAATGACGTATCGTACTAATTAACCAGAATCTTATTTAGGGGTCATGGACCATTATTTGAGACCGAAGATCCGAACTCCTAATCCACAAGATGGCTAAAAGTAAATAGCCAACAAAAGAAAATCCTAAAAAATTTACAGCGTCTCAGAACATAATGTTAGATTTTACCTTGAAACTCGCGGATGAACTTGCCGAGAAGCAACTCACTCTGGCCATTGAGCCTACCAGTACCATAAGAATCGGCGGTATCAAAAAGGTTGATTCCGTTCTCAACGGCCAGGTTAAATACTTGTTGAAGCTCTCTGTCCATAGATTCTTCGTACCCCCAGAGTAATTGGTTGCCCCATGCCCAAGTTCCGAACCCAATCGGAGATACCGTCATCGGCAATGAACCCATCTTCAGCTTTTCCCATGGCCAGAAACGCGGGATTTTGAGAGGCTTTAATGGGGAGTTCGATTGGGCGTTTCTGTTTGAAGAAGGGGTGAATAGCGCCGACGGTGTCGCCATTGACATTGAAATCGCCATCTGCTGAGGTCGGATTTTGGCCTATGCTGCCATTTTCGCGCGCACCGCCTTGTAGGAGATCAGATAGGGTTTTCGTTTTGGCGTCATCTCCACGTGTACGAACGACAAAACATTTTGACCACCCGCATTTTACACCACGCCACGTCACCAAAATTAAAGACTTTAGGAACATCAGATTAGACCGCCACGTGAAACCTTTTACCAGCCTCCGGTGGACCAGACCTCTCTCACTCACTCACTTCCCTAACCTACGACTTTTATATATTGCCCATGGCGTCTTTCCCTCACCCTATTTCCGCCAACCTGCGCCCACTCTCCTCCTCCCGACTTCCGTCCCTACCTGTATTCCCTCCCCACATTCCGTTGACTTCGCGGTCATCAGGTCAAAGTCTCCGGCTTTGCTCGATCCGACCAGAGGGACTCTCGTCAGCCGGCGTGGATTCCAAGAAATTTAGCTTCGAAGTAAGAGCATCGTCGGCAGCAGCTGAGATGGCAACCGAGGAGAAATCCAAAGGGAATGTTCAGGTCTTCGATTCTGAAGAAGAATTGTCCGTCTCGCTGGCGAAATACACCGCCGATTTATCGGAGAAATTCACTAAAGAGAGAGAGGCGTTCACTGTTGTTCTCTCTGGAGGCTCCTTAATCAAATCCCTCAGGTAATTAAGTGCTAGTAGCTAATTTCAAATTTTAATTTTGTCCCCATTTTTAACTTTTTGGGAATCTATAGTATATGGACCAGTTGGGTCCTATTCATGGATGCGATGTTTTCAACAGTAAATTGATTCCATTTCACTCTCTTTTTCTGTATGTAAATGAGATGGTTATTGTGGCGTGGTGTTGAAATTATGCAGGAAATTGGTGGAAGCACCATATATTGACTCGGTCGATTGGTCAAAATGGCACGTTTTCTGGGCGGATGAGAGGGTAGTTCCTAAAGATCATCCTGATAGCAATTATTTGCTTGCCTACGATGGTCTCCTTTCCAAGGTAAAATCATACGATTCTAGTTCTCTAGTTGTATATTTTCTTGTAGAAAAGGGTTTACATTTACTAATACTTGGGTCGAGTATTATATTTTTGGCAAATCGATCTGTTTCGAGTATCTGGTGAGTACCACAATGGTTTGCAAATTCCGATTCGAATATGAGTAGCAAGTGAAGAATTTTGAATTCGAGATAGTGGTCGAGACTGTGACAAGCCACACCCATATTTCTGATAGATAACACAACTTGGTTCATAAAATGCTGAGTATTGTTCATATTGATGACTATCTAAATAGCGACGAGAATGTTCAAGTTCGAGTGACAACGAGTCGATCAGGTTCAAGTATTCGATAATAGTAAGTCGAACTTGACTTGAGTTAAAGTATTCGTCAATCGACATAACTCGAATGTGTCAATCGATTTTTAAAAGATTCTCAAATTCCACTTTAATACCAAGATGACTCCAAGTTTTCAAATTGACGTTTAAGTTAACTCCACTCGCAACATAGCCTTACTAGTAATGATAATATGCTAGACAATGAAGAGGGCTGATCTACCAAGACCCACTACGAGGCATTAGGTTTCTAACTCCTGATTCCCATTGTCCCTGGGACTTGAGCCTCTGACTTCCGGTTAATGAAGTAGAGAGGAAACTGCTTGAGCTAAAGATCTTTGGATGAATGCCGCTTGAACTTATTAAAGTACACTAATGACTTGGCATCTTCGTTCCATGTACAGTAACTTTTAGACAACAAAATGTTAACTTCAGAAAATGTCTACAATACTGGACATCATAATGTATCAAACAGAAATGTTGTACCTTTTTTTTTCGGGTAAACTTCGAGTTCCAACTGCTTTCAGGTAACTACTTCACCTAACATGCTTGAACACGTATACCATCCATCTATTAGCTCGTTCTGCTAAAAGAAAATCTACATTTTTTTTTTTTGGAAAAAAAAAAAATTAGCCTCTTGTCCAGTTTCAACAGGAAACTAGATTGAGGCTATTTAGTCAAGGCATTAGGAGGGTGGCCAGAGCTCCGAGCACCCCTAACATCCGGGAATACTTCTTGTCCCCATAAGGGGCTTACCTTCCC
>JAOTQG010104792.1:0-12929 GCA_025631175.1 Iris virginica
GATCATATATGCATTTCTATGCTGTTAATGCATTCCATTATACTCTTAGATAAACCTGTTCTTCTATCTTTGCCAAATGGGAATCAAGTTACCGTGTCACACATAGGATCTGTCTACATCAATTCTTCCTTAACTCTTCATGAAGTGTTTCATGTTCCTCATTTCCATTTCAATCTTTTATCCATTCCCAAATTGATTTCCCAAATGTCATGCACTATAAGTTTTACAAGTGCTACATGTGTGTTCCAGGACCTTCATTTGAGGACCACTATAGCAACTGCTAAGATGCAAGGAGGACTGTATCTCTTGCACAACAATTCTTTTCCTGCTGCAGTCAATCAAGTCACAAATACTGCTAGCTCCTATATCTGGCATCAAAGATTAGGGCATTCTTCTTTTGTCACATTGCAGAAATTTGATGCTTTGAATGATGTTTTCTGTAATAAATCTTGTACTAAGTGTCATGTGTGTCCTTTGGCAAACCAGAGAATGCTGTCTTTTCCTTCTAGTGATCATAAATCAAGTGTGCCTTTTGGTCTTATACATTGTGATTTGTGGGGACCTTACAAAACCTCTACTATGGGAGGTTGTAGGTATTTCTTAACCATTGTGGATGATTACAGTAGGTCTATATGGACTTTCTTCTTCCCAACCAAACAACATGTCTTTTCCACTTTAAAAGCTTTTCAAGCTAATGTCCAAACTCAGTTTAAAACCTCCATTGCTAAATTCAGAAGTGATAATGGCTCTGAGTTTTTCAATCAAGAAGTTACACCTTCTTATTTTCAACTTGCAGACTTGTTTACCAAGTTCTTGGGCAAACAATTGTACTGGTCTCTCCTTTCCAAGCTGAGGGTTCTCAATGCCTTTTCCCCCTCACCTTGTGGGGGGGGGGGGGGGTTAAGGATTGTGATGAAAATATAGATGGCACTTTGAGGCAAGTTAATATGATAGCTAAGTTGAGAAGGTGCTTGGACCAAACTGCAATGAAGAAATGATTAGGAGGGTGCTGTTGCAATTTGTTCATTGTTCAAGGGTGCAATTAGTTAGCTTTGTTTCTGCTGTGGTTAGTTTGTTATTCTTGTTGTTTTTTCGCTTGTTTCACAGTTCTGGCAGTTGGGATTTGTGCAAGTTGTTTTAGCCTTGTTTTGTATTTCAATCGGTTGTGTAATATAGGAGAGTAGTGAGAGACAATCAAATTAGACTTTTCCCTCATTTTCCCGCAAGTTCCTTGGTTCAGTTTGAGATCAATTTCCATGGCTTTTCCTTTCAATTCTTCATGTTCTTCCATGTCAATTGTTTGATTCAATACAATTTGACAACTAATCAACTGACATATTGGGTAACAAACCACTCTATGGACATCTTGGTCTCTGGCCAGGAAAATTCAGACGTTGTCCTATTTTTTGAGATTGATTCAAGTGCAACCCCAATGTGTACTCATGTTCTAAGACAGCTCTCAGAGCTGAACTATTCAAGCTCCACCACCCCACCCCCCACCCCGAAAAAAGAATGAGTAACTAGTTATTAAAAGATCCATCAAGCTCCGTAAGCTCCTCTTCATAGTACTACACCCTGAAAGTTTGTTCGTCATGCAAATGGACTTGTAGAAATGAAATTATCATCCTTATAGAGTTATATAGTCGGTTAACACAACATGTAATGTTTTTCCTATAAAAGTACATATGATCGAACCAACCTTTCTAAGGAAAGAATACTCGAGAGATTTCAGTGGTCGTGTCAAGAAAGGATTTTCTCCCGACTAAACTAAAAATGAAAAATAAAAAGTATGAATAGAAATAGTTCACATTGCCCAAACAGCAAAAAAGGCCAACCTTATCCCCATTTTCCTTGGTATTACCAAACACCCCAAAACCATAACGGCAGCCCAAAAGCAACAGAACAGAACAGTGATGGATAGAAGTAGTAACTGCTAATTTACTCTTCTTGTCAGGAGTTTTGCTGACTCCCAAGGGCAGACCCCGCACCAAACAGACGAGTGTTGATTGCAACCAACACCCAACACCAAGTCCCTCCTCCTGGTCAATACACACACACACACACACAGTTCACCTGAAAAGCATTTTGGCTAACCATTTGCTATTGAAACTGTCAAAAAAGAAACCTGCCTTGTAATTCAGTACTGGCGTATACCATGTGCATCATCTCAAAGACCAACTCAACTCCACATGTAAATCACCACCCCTCCCTTTGTTTGATCATGTAATTATTGTGTCAAAATGCATGTTACATAAGCTGTTGAAATGTTGTGTATTTCTAGAGTTAGGTGAAGTTCACCATAGAATGTGCGACACATCAGCATATTGGTGATCCATTGATCCTTGATTTGCAACAAGGTTTATGAAAGCCGTGGGATTAACAAGCTTGCTGATGTATTGCAAAAATTACAGCTTAACTCCACCCTAACTCCACCAAAAACAAGTTTGGGTATTCCTATTCGAAGAAAGCCTACATGTAATTGCATTCTCAAGTTATATATACAAAGTACATGTAAGCAAGAAAGACTACTCCAGCCAACTTCACCCCTTCCCTTTTCTGTTTTTCTTTCTCACACCCCGTCATCCCTATTTACATCAATGGATTTGCCGGTTAACACTAGGAACTCCCATGATCTGAAAACCCGATACAGAATTAGAACCAAGAATCTTTCTTACAAATTATCTCTAACGCACTACAATGAACTGACTTGGGTTTTCAGTGAAAATGTCAACCACAGTAGGAATGTGCACATTCTGAAAGATGTCAGCTGTGAAGCCAAACCAGGGGAGATCACCGCGATTGCCGGTCCAAGTGGAGCAGGAAAAACAACATTGCTGGAAATCCTTGCTGGAATAATCTCCCCTTGTAAAGTCTCTGGTTATGTCCTCCTGAATGACAAGCCAATGAACCCTACGTATTTCCGGAGGTTGTCTGGATATGTCACACAAGAAGATGCACTCTTCCCACTTCTTACTGTTGAAGAAACACTCATGTACAGCGCCCGGCTCAGGCTGCAAGGCGGACTCAACAAGTCCACAGCTAGAGTGAAGGAGTTACTCATGGAGCTTGGATTAGACAACGTTGCCAGCACCAGAATAGGCAACGAAACAACCCGTGGCATCTCGGGTGGTGAGAAACGTAGAGTTTCGATTGGTGTCGAGCTAGTACACGACCCTGCTGTTCTTCTGATTGATGAAGCAACCTCAGGATTGGACTCAGCCGCTGCTCTTCATGTCATGTCGTTGCTCAAGTCTATGGCTAAGAATCAAGGTAAGACTATTCTGCTAACCATCCACCAACCTGGTTTTCGAATTCTTGAGCTATTCGACCAAGTTTTGTTGCTGTCAAATGGAATAGTTCTTCACCATGGATCACTGCATCTCCTAGAAGAGCGACTCAAGGGTGCAGGGTACTGCATTCCTCGACAAGTCAACGTGCTGGAGTTTGCGATTGATGTGACAGAAAGCCTGCTCGCGGGCCTAGAAGAAAAGAATATTGATGTCAGTATCGTTAAACAAGAATATGATCACATCAGGGCATTGTCAGACTTGCACGACACGGAAGAGAAACATGTAGTTTATGCTAATTCACCATTGAGTGAGGTAATCATATTGAGCCAGCGATTCTCCTACAACATTTTCAGAACAAAACAGCTCTTTGTTGCGAAAATGCTGCAAGCAATACTTGTTGGGCTTCTTCTAGGAACAATATTCAGGAACACCAATAGATTTACCCTACAAACTCAAGTTGGGTTCTTCGCTTTCAGCCTCACCTTCTTGCTATATTCTACATCAGAAGCCTTGCCAATTTTCTTACAAGAGAGGAGCATTCTAATGAGGGAGACATCAAGTGGCGC
Source organism: Iris virginica (assembly GCA_025631175.1). Lineage (NCBI taxonomy): Eukaryota > Viridiplantae > Streptophyta > Magnoliopsida > Asparagales > Iridaceae > Iris > Iris virginica. Next base: position 3,857 of record JAOTQG010104792.1, read on the forward strand.
TTATAGAATCGCGTCGTACACCATCTCCAGCACTCTTGTGTTCCTCCCATTCCTTTTTGTGGTGGCATTTCTGTATACCACCCCAGTTTACTGGCTAGTTGGCATGAGGAAGGATATAGATGGGTTCCTGTACTTCACTCTAGTCGTTTGGCTGGTTTTTCTGATGTCAAACTCTTTTGTCGCGTGCTTTAGCGCCCTCGTACCAGATTTCATCATGGGAATGTCTTTGGTTGCTGGACTAATGGGGTCGTTTTTCCTCTTCTCTGGGTATTTCATAGCCAAGGATGACATACCCCAGTACTGGATGTTCATGCATTACTTGAGTTTGTTCAAGTACCCGTTCGAGTGTTTCATGATAAACGAGTTCGGAGGCAAGAAAGGAAAATGGAGATGCCTAGAGAAAATTGAAGGAGAATGCTTATTGTATGGTGAAACATTCTTGATGAAGCAAAATTTGAAGGAAACGCAGAAATGGAGCAATTTGGTTGTGATGTTGGTTTTCATCTTGGGCTACAGGCTTCTTTCTCTTCTGATCCTCTGCTACAGATCTTACAGGAGCAGGCAGTAAAAGAAAAAACAAAGAAAAAGAAAAGGATTAAAATGGAAAGATATGTAAACTATCCTAGCTAATTTTACATTCTAGGGTGCACTATGTTTTTTCCTTCCGATCATTATTACATGGAAGTTTAAGAATATGATCATTTTGCTTTTACGAAAGTTCTAAGTGAGTATCCAACTTGTTAAGAATCTATTTATTATCGAAAAAATTCCTCAAATCATTGTTCTAAACACAATGTAACAAGAAATTATCCGCAAAGCAAAAATCTATAATACGTGTCACCAATCAGAGTAATTGCGGAACTTTCCTCCATAGATGGTTCCTTTGCGCATCACTGCTATTTCAAAAATGATTTTCTTCAAGGACACGAATCTCTTACTTATAGGACCTTTCTATACAGCTGCTTGAGACCTTCAAAGAACACCAAAAACCACAACTGAAAGAACAACAAAGCTCAACCAAAGAGCTCTGTATTGGCTTTGATTTTGTCCATCCTCCACTAAGCTCAGTACTGTCTAACCTTAACCTTATAAAGTTCAGGATTGCCTTTTTAAATTAACACAAACCTACTTGTAAGATTTCCCCGAGTCCAAATAAATGAACTACCCAAGCAAGATATCCCTATGTAGATCAATAGCTTAATAAGGATAAACCACAAGTTACATACCTATCTTCGGAGCAACGCATAAATTGTAAGCAAATTAAACATATTCCGCCATCACCAAAACATCTGTTAACCCCACAATTTTCAACTAAGATTGTTTGTGCTAGAATAGGTTCCATCCCATATCGACCACTAACCATCATTTGTGAATTCTCATAAACATCTGGTTTTGATGATCAAAAGAGTTAAAGAATAACACTTAAGATGAGATGGAATCTTTTGATTTGGACAAAAAAATTTCATATTAAGATTTTATCTACATGAAGCACAGGAGTTCTGGGAAAACTTTAGCATTTTAGCAGTAGTAATTAAAAATATTGAAATAGCAAGAGACATCAACTCCAAAGGTTTTTGCTTCCACCTTATCATGTCATAAATAAGACTCCAGAGAACTATCAACTATGGAAGCTACCTTGGTCATTGAAAAATGTTCATCCCTTAGACAAACTAAGCTATGTGAAGAAAATAAGCATTAAAACTATGTGTTCAGGCTCAATTGCTGCAACCGTCTTTCCAGTTTCATCATTTTGTTAATTGAGGCATGTAGCAAGGTGTGAGTACGTAAGGCTCCGTTTGTTTTGAAGAAAGTAATTTCTGAACAATGATTTATTAGAAATAAATTTCAGAAAATAAATATATATTAACTTCAGTTGTTTGGTAAACTTTCAGAAAAATATTTTTCCATTTTGGAGATAGGTCGAGGGTGAGTGTGGCTTGGATCGAACTGGTAACTAAATTTAATTGGAGGTTTCAACTTAAAGCCAATTGATACTAAGTGCAATAGCCCCTCAAGCCTATATACGAGTCCAAGTCTAATTCTTTAACCAATGTGTGATAATATCCTCTAACCGACTTATGGAGGTGCTCCACAAGTCATTTGCCTGAAAATGTTGGCTATTTTCCATAGACTTGCAGGAAGGATTTTTCATTGACCTCATTTCTTAACTTATCAAATATCGAAAAATAAGAAAAACATTTCCCAAAAATCATTTGCCGTAATAGCATACAGGGCTGAAGCCCATAGTCATTCTCGTCAGCGAGTATGTGGGACTTGGGAGGGTGGTGATCTATTCCCAATTTGACGACTATATTTCAAACTACGCCCCAACTTAAGAGAGGTGCCTAAGGGGAACAGGCCATGTTCACTTGCACCTTCAAAATCTGATTAAACATGACTATACAACAAGTTCCTGATATTTAACTACAAACTAGCTAGCGAAAATCATACACAAACCCAAATAAACAGCCACAACAGACATCAAAAGACCGTAGGAAAGCCAATTAAAAGTAATATTTGAGATTGAAGGTTAGCAGAAGTGGTTACAGCACTATCTATAGATAAATTATGTACATGAAAAAAAAATTGATGGATACCTAACTAAAGACCTTAGTAGACCGGTTTTACTATATATTTTCTGAGGACCAAATCGGAAATTGTGGCACGTGTGACACCTCGTAGTACTTATTTCATCTACGTCAAGATTCCTGTTACTAGTTGCACACACGAGACCAGTAGGTACATATCTTGAAGCTTAATCATCGATTAAGTTTCTCATGCTGTCATCCTGCAGTCCAGCTTCTATTTGTATGCAACTGGGTCATAACAACTTCGAGAAGGGGAACAAAACTCGGATATTACCACCAGAGTTGTTAGCTTATGACCTAAGAATTGTTGGTTCAAACAATTTCAATTCTTTGAACAAACATATTGTAAACTATTACTTCCAGTCATAGATTCGCATAATCTACTACAACTGGACTGCAAACAAATGAGTAACTCGCTAATGCATACCGTTTGCATACTACTGACTCGAAAACATTGACAAAGAACAAAGAGCCTATTCACTCTTCATGATTAATAGGCTATCAACACAGCCGCTTGCATTTCTTGTCAGTAAACATATCAGTCGGTTAGGACCCATATGCTTTCCCAAGAACGAATATAATTAAAATACTGAAGATTCAACGTATACTCAATCATGATGTATCACGACACCATTGTTTCATCTCAAATCCCTGTCATAATATTTGGTGTTCTAGTAGACAAATTCTAGATACTATTTGATGGGTTACTTAGTTCCTCTAATTATATAATAAACATGTTTCATACTGGGAAAGTAACCTACTACGATTTATTTAGGGGAAATTAGGTCATTATGAACCTACCTCTTTATCTTCATTGTCTTTGACAGGTGAAGAAGTACCTATTAAAATATTGCATGATATCTTAAATTAAAATATTATCTTTTTTAAGTCTTCAAATGCTGACAGCAAGAGTTTTGAAATTGCTAAAGACACAGAGTCCTAAATCTGTGGCAACTTCTTATTTGATTAAAGTGCATACTACAAGACAATGAAAGTATCCTGTGACAACTCTGCCTGTATCGCGTTTAGAGCCTTACTCTTACACAGCAGGTCTCAAGTCCGGATAAAGGAGGAGGGTTCCGTTAGGTAGCCTGACAGCCAGCGTAAAACTTTATCACATCTCTTATATGAACATGAATCCTAATAATTTTTGCGTAAATACTAGAACGTCATTGGTTTTATGTGACTTCTCGCACCTTGGCGGAAAATGATTCATGTAGCCGACAAGTGATTGGGATTAAAGCTTTGTTGTTGTGATGAATGTACTACTGCTTGTCGATATTCGTTAAAATTTTACCTCAAGCCTGCATAGGATATAGGAGAAAAGGTGAAAATATAAAAAACAATTCCTATTGATGTTACTACCAATAAAATGAGATAACATAATAAGAGTGAAAAAGAACTGACATGCATGTTGATGTTCATGCTTGCGCTTGCATTGTATGGAAGAATCACTAGTGTGCATGAAAGACCATGATAAATCTCAAAAGAAAATGAGTAAAATTTATTCAAATTAGCAAAAGTCGGAGACACGAGGATGAAAGATTAAAATGCATTCATAGAACAATCAAGACAGCATCACATTGTTTTTTGTTTTTTTTTGTTTTTTGTTTTTTGTTTTTTTTGGCTTGCTCGGCAACATCACATTGTTCAGAGAAACTGAGAAACATTAACAAAGCTTACAAATAAAAAATAATAATAAGAAAAATCTAACACATCATGTGCATTCATTGCATTCTCACTTTATCTACAGAGAAAGCATCACAGAAAGGGAGACAAAGAAACAAGGGACATTTTTTGTATAGAGGAACTGCCCAAAGACTTCATTATCTACAATTCATATTGCAAATAGTGTAACATACAACATACAATAGCATTGGCATACATATGCTCCAATTAAAAATTAGAACAAATATGCTAACAGTCCAGTAACCACTTTGTGAACCAAAGCATATTACGTGTAAAAAATGCACATGGAAAGCCAAAGCCTATCATACAAAAACAATCACCAGAAATCTCCTAAAGATGATGAGCTGGAAGAATCAAAGAAGGAAACTCTGCGCCTCTTGTTTGAAAGCGTATTGCTAGCAGAGAACTCTTGGGAAGCATAAAATTTATCGAGTACAGACCTCAGAGCCTGACGAACATTAGTTGCAAGAAGATGGCATCCTTCAGTATCTTTGATGTTTCCTTCCTTGCAACCAGTTATAATAAAAAGATTCATCATCCTGCTTCCCAGTGTTGCAATCTCTTCCCTGATTGTTTTTAGATGCAGGGCATCCAGTTCTTGCCTTAAGTCGGAAAGAACCTCATTTTTGTATTCACAACATAAAGATGCCCTGATAGAATAAGAAGCTCCATCCAACCCTTCTTCTTCTTGTTCAACTCTTACTTCATCATTGTCCATTGGAACGAGAATACCTTTAGTAGCTTCGGTGGCACTCCTCTTCAGTTCTTTCAAGTGGTTAACCACTTCAGCAAGTAACGAGGCTTTATCCATCTGCTCATTAGAAATAGCAATTATGTTAGATGTCAAGGCACTTGAGAACCAAAGGCCACGTGTTGCATAGCTCAACTCAACCTTTGTCCCATTTTACCCATCTAGTAGAATTACTCGACAAAATCATGTTGGACTTGCCTAATGCCATAAATAGTTTGCTTGTGCCAACAAGTAAGCTGACAACTCCCGGCAGAAGCAAAACTGCATGTAATACTGGCAGTCATAATCAATTAAAGTGGCAAGTGACTGATAGAAATGTGGAAAGCATGTTGTGCTCAACAACTACACATCTACTTCCAGTAACTTGCTATTTTTACAATTACAAAGATATGTTCCTCTAACTGAATTATAAATGCTCAAGAAGAAGAAAACCATGAGATGGACCACTCCCCATGGATTCTAAGACATCCAAGTAAGCATATCAACGAGATGATACTCTTTATGTAAAGATAATACTACTCCACTACTATAACCAAAAAGAAAGAAAAGGAATGCGATGAAGGTATCTTAAGGTGTAAAATTGTGCAATTCTCACAAGAATAATGTAACAAAACTTGAATAGCATGACGTTCAACTGGAATTCATCTCATTTAGACAGCGCATAGTTACCCATTATATATAAATACGCACTCCCCGTTATTCTTGCCAATTTATGAAAGTTGCTACTGATAATTTACTTAATTGAATGAAATTATAGAATCTAAATTATAACAAATGTATGCTATTGGTTTTAATACGGAAATGAGACTTCAGTGCAGAAATTACAACTTTTTTCTTTTTTTCGGGGGACGGAGCTCGAGTATAGCAATAACTATTTAGCAGTAGCAATTCATATCCAAACTAATTGAAATTACTAGTTACTCCACAGTTCAAAAGATATTGTAAAGTACAATAGAAACTACAAGGAATAAGGAAATAATTAGTCTTTATTTCTTTTTTAACTTTTGACAGAGGGAGTATATACCACCAGCAGTTTGCAGTATAGCAATTCATATCCAAACTAATTAAAATCTTTAAGAGATAAAACAGTGATAATTTAATCCTGGTTATAATTCAGAAAAGAAAATCTGAAATTGGAAATGGGAAAAAAAAAACTCCTCGGAATAAAAGACAAGGCAAAAGGTTAAGAGAATTGACCTTATTAGTTCCTGGAATGAGACTCCGAAGCATAGTGAGATGACCATTAATCCGCTCCCGCCGCCGGCGCTCCGCCTCGCTATGGTTTCGCAACGCCGCGAGGGCCTTGTCGGCGGACTTCACACCCTTAGAGGAGGGCCCACCACCAGGCTTCACCAGCGCCCTCACTATCTCTCCTCTCTCCGTATCCAAAACCAACGAAGAAGCCGACCCATTTGCCCTTATCATCCCCTGAAACAAGTAACTCTCCGAGAACGAAAACCCATTCACAGAATGCGGAAATTCCATCACTTTTTATTCAGTTGTGGGGTAGTAAACAGTCTAATTTAGATCGATTGAGGGAAAAGGTGGGATAACCAGGAACAGTTTGGGGGATTTTTGTTGTGGGATATGCATAATTAACATGGAAATCAGTAAGAATGGTGGAGTTTTTGTCAAGAATAACGGCGAAATCAGCAGAGTGTTAGAAACGTTGAGGATGTTCTGAAAAAAGCACGCAGACGAACAGTGCTTTTAAACTGTAGTGAGTCAATGAAATACCGACCATGGCAATATTTTGATTGATCTTTCGAATTGAATTAATTAAACATTTTTGACAAAATGTCATTGGCATTAGCCAATGGCATATGAGTTGGTATACTGAGAGCCTGAACTCTCGATATATTAGGAGTGCTCAATACATATAAAAATTATAAATTATGCATATAAATTATGTGCATTTTATACTTATCATAAATATATAATGCACATAATTTATGATAAATATAAAATACACATAATTTATATGCATAATTTATAGTTTTTTTGTGCATTGGGGCTCCTAACGCACCGAGTCCCTAGACTCTCGTCAGATTTTGACAATGGCATATAGTCCAAACGGACCCACGTTCTTGAGAATGTCTCTCCCAAACTTGCCGATTCAAAACAAGTAAGTACGATCACTCGTGCACTCATGACTGTCTCCATTAAGCCTCAGCCCAATCACCCTCTCCACCTGATCCATGGAGTTGGCGACCAGGCTACTAGTAGAGGTCCTCTCCTCTTTAATTATCCTCACTCGCCTCACAGGAGACCACGATGACAATCTAGGCGACCAATCTATATTTAGACAAATTCTTCAGAGCCCTCGGGGCATAGCTCAGTAGGCAAAGGTTTGGATGGTGTAGTGTCTGTCATGCTGACGACCTGTAGAGTGAGGGTTCCAATCTTGGGGAGACCTTTAGATTTACATCCCTTGTAGGTGAGATCAATCACTCGTATCCCAGAGGTGGTTCCGCTCTTAACAACGGTTAGAAGTCCACGTCTCACGTCTTCCAGCTATCCATCGGCTCCCATTAAGACTATAAATACCTCCACCAACCATCTTACAAAGGTTAGGGACTACTACACTACCTAATTATTGTCGAAATATTTATACACTTCCATTTAGCAATCTTTGCATTCTCTACGAGAATCTAACACACGCACTCACTATATTATATTGCACATGAGAACAATTTTCTTGAAGTTCTAAGCTCTTTCGAGTTCTTTCGAGTTCTTACTCTCACGCTGGAGCGTTAAAGCAAGGTAAAATTTTGCTCCTTACCTCATATGTTATTAATTTGGTACACAGGTGCACAACACCCTTAAGGGATTCACATAATTCATTAGAAAATAATGTAGAGCCGGTCATCTCACAAACGTGAAGGTCGTCCAATTTCGACACAATTATTAATAATAAATCAAGATTAGTTTGGACGAGTTAGAATCAGTTCTACAAAAGCCGAGATACAACAACTTCTATCAAAATATACAAAAGTATATTTTGATAACTTAAATCAAAATTCACTCTTGATAGTCAAACAAATAAGAACAATAAAACCGTAAAATCATTTGATATCGACTATATTAATCATTTTTCGTCATTTCATGTGATTTAAAGCCAAATCACAAATAAATCATGATTTTTCATGTCTTCCGTAATGCATATGTCAATGTAAACTTTAGCCTACCACCGTCACTAACTTGATTAAAAATATATCATCTTACTCCCTAACTAAAGTATTAAGGGGTCACTTGTACATGATCTAATCATCTTAGATAATTCTCTCTATTTTTTTACGAACGAAGCAACTTTATATTCTATCAAACATCACATCAAATCACAACTACACACATTCTTAAAACTTTGAAGGACAATATAAAAATTAATCGACTTATAACCAAAATCACAAAATTATAAAAAAACATACAAACAAAATCAAATATAACCAAAAACTAACCAACCATCCAAATGCGCCTATATTTTCTCCTACTGATTTTAAACCATTTAACTTGTAAAGCTTCTTTCATTTTAAAGTCTTATCAACAACCTCACGGTCTTTGTTTCATCAATAAAGATAATGCCATCGATAAATAACATGTCCAATGTATATCATCTTGCAGATGTGTAAATTGATTCATTCAATATTACTAAGCCAAAACATGTAAAAAGTTCGATAACTGATTTAAATTAAAAATTTAATTTACCATAAAAAGGAACTTCAAAACATTCACATTAGCAGTACGTAGGTCTATTATTCATTTTATATATAAAAAAAGAGAAAAACATTTATAAGGTGTCACCTTATATATGATCATATAAGGCGCCCTCTTTTAACCAATCAAAAAAGGATAAGTAGAACTTTTAGCATAAAAAAAGAAAAGTACATAAATACATAACCACACCTCTTACCTCAATTAAAATTTTGGGTTAACTAGGGAAAACCCCCCTGTATATAGGTCAAATTCGGCTTGAGCACCATGTGCGATTTTTTCAGAGGTTTAGCCCCCTTGTGTTTTGTCCATCCGTTGATCATCCAATTTTACT
>JAOTQG010104803.1:0-12927 GCA_025631175.1 Iris virginica
GTGGAGGGGAGGGGGGGGGGTGATGGAGCGAGTACGGGGGCGCGAGGATTCCGGTGGAAGAGGCTTGGCTGGTAGAACACGCTTCCTTCTTTCTTTTCTTTTCCGTTTTTTTTTTGAAAGAAAGTTATTATTTTTTGTCTTAATCTTAACCTTAGATTTAATTTTAATTTAATGGCCACGATTAGTTCCTAAGTTCCTAACTAATAAATGGTTCTCAATGGAACCAACACCTACACACACGAACAACTCCTCAAACTTTCTTTACCCAGCCATCACTCTATCAGCATATACTTGATCAACTCCTGTTTCATTCAAAGTCCTGTACCGCCTCATAATGCAACCTTTAACCCCCTGCTTTGTATCATTACAGATAACAACGAATTTCTGGAAAGCCTATCCAATGACACCTGCATATTGCTCTTGAAAGGCACCTCAACCAAAACAGTACCCCCCACCCAGCAACAAACAACACTATACCTACATTCGCCAACAGAACAATAAAAAATATAATGTCTCCTGATTATGCTACTCACTACAGTCCGTACACTAAATTGATTCCAAGACTAAAAAGGTCATGTTCATCGCTCAAATAGGAGCAAGATATAATACAAAAAAAAATATCTGCAATTTTGCAGCTGCTCTATCTCAAGTTTGTCAATATCATTTCACTTGATCACCAAATAAATGGGCAGGAGAAGAGGGTTTAGATTGTTTACTGAAGAAATTTTGCAAAAAAAGAAAAAATGAAGGAAACGGAAAGAGAGACACTTCAAGGGACAAATTCTTATGATAACAGTTAGCAGACATATATTTGCTTTTTACCTTCAGCCAGAACTTGATTGATTATTTCATCTTTTTCCTTCAAAAGAGCAGCATCACTACTTTTCTTATTCTGCTCTCTACGTAGTGTATCCCTTTCCTTCGTGAGAGCATAAGCCTGAAAATATTGATGCCAAAATGCAGTTTGGCAATAAACATACATACGTTTGCAAATAAGTGAATGTAATGATAAATGCATTGAAGGCAAAGGGACCATAACTGACAAAGTTCACATAATTTAACAGTTAGATGTCCACTGAAATCTGACAATACTCCCCCTTCAGGAGCTGATTTGCATATAATTTTTACATTATTTAGAAATATATATACATATAACTGGTTTCTCTAAGGCAGGCAATCTAGGAAGTTCAGACAAGATACCAAAAGTATATAATAATACGGAAGCAAAGTTTATAAGCTCTTAGCCAATATAGTTTTTCATGCACATTAGGACAAGCGTCATGATATTTCAGGTGCCTAGGAAAAGTTCATAAGAATCATAATAACTTCCACTAACTTTCAGCATTGCAACAAGCGCATAAGAAAAAGGTGTAGGAGTTGAGCTGAACGTTTGATCCCCTATAAACCATGTAGGTTGACGTAGCTCCATAACTGTCCATAGGCAAACTCTGACGACCAAATAGTCGTTTTGAATGTGGGCAACTGGGCATAGACAACACTACAGAGGAAAAATCATTGGTACAAAATTAAGGGACACAACATGCTGAGTTTCAGGTGGTTACTAGATCATGTATTACTTTAACAATACAATTTAATTTATGGATTGCAGATGCCCAACAAATGCAAGAACAACACCAGAAAACTTTCTCAGGATGACTGAAACTCACATAATATGTAATTTTCCCCCTTAAAATGGCAATTCAGACTTCTCATTTCCTTTTTACTCTATGGTTCAAGTTGTCAAGAATCTCTCTGTTATAATTTTCACTCAAAAGTGGCTGGTGTTAAAAGTCCTCCCTCCCTTCTAGAAGATGCATATAATTCCTACTAACTTGTAATTTACACGTCTATCACCTTTTCTTATTCTGTTACAGAATATGGCTCAAGGATGCTGAATGCACCAAGAAGACCATGGGAATTGGTATCAATAGTCTTCATGGATTTTGTAATTAGTAGCTACAAAATTATCAGATGTCTAGGATATTTCAGATATTAGACCACCAAAAAGCATGATTTGGAACCAGATAACCCAAATGGGAGCATGAGAAGGTAAATACTCTTCATATGATGGGCAAAGAAACTGTTAACAAGAAAAAGTTGAAACAAAATAATGATCACATGTGTGCAAAGTGGAAATGGGTGTGGCAAATTTAGCACAGAAGATGTTAACGGTTAAAAAATAAACCAATTATTAATAACAAATGTTAATGTCAGAAATGTGTTGTGGGAACTTAATCTCCTACAGCATATCTTATCAGCTGAAAAACATCCAAATTTCAAACTACTGCCCATAAAAAACAAAGTTTAACGGATATAAGGCAAAAAAATACATGGAAAAGCATATAATCATATACCAACCTTTTGCTTGAAAGTATATTTCAAGCACAATAAGTTTAAGAAACAATTTACCTTTCTCTCAAGAGCGGACACCCTCTGATGGTACTCTTCTCGTAAAGTCTCAATTTCTGCTTCATTGGATCTTCTCTGTTAAGGGAATTTCAATAGTTCAATGCAAAAAGATGCACACACACACATAGAGAGAGAGAGAGAGAGAGAGAGAGAGAGAGAGAGAGAGAGAGAGAGAGAGAGAGAGAGAGAGAGAGAGGGCTAAAAGATTTCAAGATTTCTAACTATTGCAAGGTTTCTTCTGCCTAAACATCTTCCACTAATTACGTGACTTCCAGAGAGAGAATTTGCTAGCAATCATACATTAGGAATACCTTCCTTCTAATAACTTCCTTTGCATAAACCAATTAAACAAATTATCTAGATCATGTGACCAAAGTGACAATGCTTGGATTGACACCACAGCAAATTATTTTCCTTCAAGTGCATCAGGTATTGGTATCAGTGTAAGAAATTCCATTAATACTTAAGTCACAAAAAAGAACCCTAACAAACATAGACTTCATACTTACCTTCAAATCTTCAATTACAGCCTTCAGCTGCTCATTTTCATTCATCATCTTTGCAATTTCATCAGCTTTTGCCTGGTAGAGAGACATCGTAATGATTGGAATTAAATACTGAAGAGCAATAAGAAGTGAATTCTCATGATGAAAAAAGGAAGTGCATTGAGCTCAACAAGCCACAACATGAAGCAATAGCTATAGACAAGAATATCATAAAATTGAACATTTATGATTACATCTGCGAGGGCTTCTAGGAATATAGACAAGAAATATAATTAATTTTGACTCATTTGAGTTGAGTGGCAATATTGGAACAGCAGATCAACAATATTCAGCAACCACTATGTAACATTTGCTAGATGAATGTTAGCATGTAAAAGCGACCCTGAACTTACTGTATAGTCTTCCTTTTGAATATCAGAGTAGCAAGAGGGAATTCACATAGCTGACCCCAATTAGCTGTGGCAAAAGGTTGATTTGACTTGAGTTGTAAGATTTACCATAGGTAATTAGGATTGATGCTCATAAGTAGCCAAAAAAAAAAACTTCAAACCCAATTCGCTTTCTTTATTAAAATTCGGTATGTCATATGTGCAGTTGGTCAGCGGGGTAATGAATCCACACTATTTGGAGTTTAAGGAACAGTGCTTTGCACATGAATAAATGTTCATGTGGGAGCACACATCCTTCAGTTTCATATTAATTTTGTATAGGAAACCGACGTTAGGTTGTTGTACTCGCAATTTCTTCCTTAGTGTGAGTTCAATTAATTGGAGAAGTTGTATATCCTGAAGACTCACAATTTAGCACGTAAACTCTCAGTAATTTGCGTACTAAGTACTCAAAAGTTGTTTTTCATGTCAAATCTCTATGAATCTAGCATATCTCCATAATATGAGCCTGACTGAGAGATGATAATTAAGAAGTGGTTTTCAGCTTTGTACTCATTCTTTATAATTAACATGAAAAAACAGATCAAAGAAAAAGAATATAACCAGCTTTGATGAACTACCAGCAAAAACAATACAAAATACTCTCTCCGTCCCAAAATAAAGTCCTTTTTTAATTTTTTTTTTTGTGGTCAACAAAATTAAACTTTGACCATATTCTTGAGAAATCGATTTGTTATTGCAAATCTATAAGAATTATTATTAATAGTGTACATATTTCTCAAATTTCAAAGATTTTGACACTAAAATTCAGTTATTATATGTTAAATAATTGGTCAAATATATTTTATTTTGACTTCTTAATAAGGCAAGACTTTTATTTTAGGGTGGAGGGAGTAAGAAATAGCATATGTTACAGAAATAATGTAAGGGATAAGAATAATGTGCAAATCAAGAAACTGTAAGATTGTCTCAAACAATTATAGTACATAATGCCCAACCATTTAGGCAAAACTGGACCAGTTAAATGAAAGGAAAAGAATAATCTAAGTCAAGGACAATAGGGATACCAACAAGAAGAAATGAGAGGTAGAAGTTCGTGCAAGCTGTTTTCTTTTCACAAAAAAATCATACCAAGTTAGAGTGCGTATCTACTTTAAAATTAAAGTTATCAATGGTTTCGGGGTCTATAAAGGGAGTCTTAGCTTCATTACTATGCCTTAACACGCAATTCCATTTATAGAATACGAATGTCAGATGAATACCTGAGCTTGTCTAGCAGCTCCTTGCAATGCAGTTTCCATCATTTTCATCTCTCTCTTCAACTTCTCAAGTTCAACCACAGAATCTGCCATGTCGGATGAATTGCTTCCCGAACTAAGACGCTGTTCTCTTACTTCACTATCATTACCAACAGTTGGGTGACTCACTTCCTGAGCTCTAGAAACTGTGTCATCTTCATAAGAAGCTCGTTCAGGAACCACAGCTGAAGCCTGATCTGAACGTTGTACAATATGCAGGTGGCCTTCTTCAGTGTTTTCAGACTCTTCGGAGGCGATTGATTGCGAAACATGAGGATCTGTTTCACTCACACCTTGGCTATCACTTGATGCATCCTCCATTTTAATTGTTAAAACTTTATCCTCAGTCTCTTCTTCCAGTGTCTTTGCTTCATCTGTGCTTTTTTCCAGTTTCATCGAGCTATGTGGTTCAAAAGGCACAAATGCATTATCCTCAGCTTGATCTCCAGCAACCATTAGCTCGGCTTCCGCTGGCCCAGAAGCACTGATAGGACCTTTTCCTATGCTCTTCCTCTGTTGGAGATGATCCAAGGAATCTGATTCCTCGACATTATCAAAAGTTGGTTCAGATACTTCCACGGCTCCTTGCGAATCAGCTTCCAGTTCACCATGGTGTGTCGCAACGGTATTTGCTTCCTCAGGATTTGCAATACCTGCAGCAAGGGGATCCTGATGCACATCTATTTTCCTTGCTTCTTCATTCACTTCTTCTGCGGGTGCAGTCTGTTCAGTGACTGTATTAGCAGAGTTGTCATTCTCAACCACTTCATTTTCCGCTGAAGGAGATGGAGACCTTGATGATTCAGGTTTTTCTAGAGGCTCAGAGAGGACAGGATCTTCCTCACTTTTTTGCCCCATAAATGACATAGCTGAAGGCCATAGCCCTGAAACTGAATTTGATTCATAGGTGTGCTTAGATAATAACCATCAATCTCAAATATCTTTAAAGTTTTGAATTCAGAGACAAAAACTATCCAGGTTCTGAGTTAAGCTAACAAAACAACAATAAAATAGATAAGTTCACCTTCATCTCTCCATGAGTGAGTTATGAGTACTAAACAAAAAGTAATACTTTAAGAACCTCGTGCAGCTCAAGGAAATACTCAGGTAAAAGTGCACTATTAAAAAGTTTTTTCCAATGCAACTCTTTATGTGGACGGAGGTAGTAATGGTAAAGACATTTGAGCTGCTGCAAGAGCACATACTAAGAAGAGAAAGTTCAAGGTTGGTAGCTAAATGTTCGGAAACCCATCATTAGCTGATTACAGCACATACTCTATACATCAGCATTGACCCTAGTAAATGAGGCTAACTCAATAAGTGTATGCACTCAGCTAAGCCTTTACAGAATGGAGCAAGTCTCAGTCAACTGTGTAACAGTCAAAGGTTCGTCACATTGCAAGTAATGACAGCTAGTCCACAATCATGAATGTCACAAAACATGGCATTACGACGAGCACCAAGACAATGGCAAAAGCAGGATACACTCGTTAGTTCTACCTGTCTCCGAGGCCCAAGCACGTGCGGCATCTATCCCAGAAGATGTAGAAATCTAATAACTTGATGTATGGAAAATGTGTGACAAATGAGGAGCTGATGCACATATAGCATAAATGTCCAGCTAACTTCCTATCTAAAATTCACTCAAGAACTTGAAACAATAACAGATACAGAGAAATAAAATGATAAATGGAAGTAGTACCATCAGAGCTGGAAGCATCAGAAGTAACATCCTTCTCCTCAAAGCCGAGAGCACTATCGAAATTCTTTTCGATGTTCTTAACACTCTCACTGATCTTATTAACAGCTCCAGTTAAATCGGCGAAGTTCCCTAACGAGACCTTCCCACTAAACCACGACATCTCCTAAATCAATGAAAAGTACCTCCTCTCGATTCTCAACACATTCAGTTATCAAATGCTTCAAGAACCCTATAAGTTGATAAACAATATTTTATCAGCATCCGCATTAATCCATCCCCTCTTGCCAAATCAAGCAATTGCCAATTCCAGCAATGCGAAAACATATATAGGAAGATCTGAATTGTAATTTAGATATAAATCAACAGGTTTGAGAAATGAACCTATGTGGAAGATCAGCAAATGCTTTGGATATTTCAGGGATGCAAATTCATTGATTTGGGAGGGAGGGTTGGGAGCGTACGAGACGGATGGACGACGGCGACAGACGGGATCTAATCGGTGATTTGGGATTTAATGCCGGAGTTCCGGCGACGGCGAAAGCTGGGATCGATCTATTTAGACTCGGCCGAGATGGTACTCAGTATGTAGCCCGTCCAGAGAGGAGCATTATTTCCTAATTTCATCATAATTGTTTTTTTTTTCAATTTCAAAAACGAATAAAACGGCATCGTGCCGGTGGCTCTCCTTTTGTCTCCGCTGCACTTACTTCTGTCCTGCATTTGCAATTGTGGATGAACTACCCTTCTCTTTTGTTAGTTATTGCCCATGTTGCCCCTAAACAATGGGTAATTTTCACTTTCACTCCTCATGGTCTGGCAAATTGCCCCACAAATTTGGTCACCATATGGAGCTTTAAAAGTTTTTCTTTTTCCATCAAATTAATGAGTTGGCATTCATTACATGTACCTTTTAGCATGTTAACCGTAACATGCAAAATGCCATTGATCGGATTGTATATGGAGCACCTAGGCGCTCTTAGCAAGGAACACCCGCAAATAAGTTCATTTCCTCGTTCTCCTCCGCAAAATAAACATTAAGTATCGAAAAATGAATATTAATTAAAGTAAACATATCGTTGATTTAAATAAACAGTAAAATTATGTAAAATGATCATACCGTTGAACTAAATGAACACAATAATAAAACAGATGATCAACAATAATTTAAAAAAACTGTGTAAATGAACATTTAATTATATAGAATGAACATATATCATAATAAAAATGAACATTGCTTTATAATCGATTCCTAAAATTACAGAACTGTTATAACTAATTTCATAAATTACGAAATCAGTCTGTATTTGCCCCCTCACTTGTCTAATGTATGTGTGCATTTCACTTGATTAAATAAGTGCTTCTTGCTAGGAGCACCTAGGAGCTCCATATATATTCGCACACCCCCACCTCTTATAATGAAAAGTTGACATGACATGATTTGTAGTGTTTAGTTATAAATGATCGATTTACAATTTTATATATGCACAAAATTTCAACGTATTGCAAGTTTATAATGCTAAAACATCTTAAGATATATTGTTATGTAAATTTAAGATTCATTTGATTTTTGTATATAAATTGTTGTCGTATTTGCTGATATATCTTACTGTGATATATATAATGTTATTTTCTATATATATATATATATATTTTAATCCGTAGGAGACGTAGGAAGAGATTGAATTCAAAACCTTACATATTATAAAATTCCAGGTTTACCACTTGACCATCCCTCAGGATTATTTTTTATATCATCCATCTTACTCTTCTGGTCATTGTCATACGCTTTTTTTTATATCTCCATTTCAATATGAGTATCATATTTTTATTATTTTTGTTGAGTTTCATTCGGTCGTAATCAATTTCTATGAAAATTGACTTGTTATTGCGAAGTTATAAAAAATATAATTACTTAATATTCTTATAAAAAATAAAATTTTGAATCTAAAATTTAATAAAAACTAAATAATTATTTTAATAATAAAATATATTAAAATAAAATAACATCCGAAGAATATTTCTTAACTCAATCATTGCCAAAAAAATCACAAAACAAACTAAATAATTAATCAAAATATTCACTTATGATAGACCGCAATCTTAATTTGTTACTCATCTGTCCCAATTGGAAGCTACACATTTTTGGCTCGGCATGGAGATTAATTAGTAGGTTGAAAATGGAGTCATTTCATATATATATATAATTTTTTTTTGTTGTTTACTGATATTAAGGATTACATCCTTATTAATTCAGTCCGACTCAGATCGTGCACCTAGTATTAACGGATGTAATCACCGTGTAACCATTAAAAAAAAATTAGTGCGCAAACCATTAGTGTGGCGGACTTAAAAGAGAAGTGTAATTCGAAATTCACACACCACTCGGATCCGTACCGTATAATTCGAAATTCACGAACTAGTACAGTACAACATAAAATGCGAGCAACGGAAACGCTATCGGACTCTGTAGTCTGTACAGGTAAAGCACGCGCCTCCTTCAGTACCAAACATTTGAAATTGTTGCCACATGTCAAATCAATCGCTCAACAATCCTCGAAAATCAACTCCGTTCGCTCGATCCACCGGAATCCTCCATGGCTCCATGCTGGAATATAGTAGCATGATTTCCGGCAAAACACTAATCAGAATGCAACGTTAGCTCAGAAAATTTTCCGGTAAACTTAACAATTTTTCACTTGAAAATGCACTTGCTCTGTTGTTCATTAATATACGTAGTTCATTCCTCCTAATACACTATCTGTTTGGCTTCGATGATAATATATTTCGATGTAGATGTTCATTTTCAAGTTGCGATGTTATTCTCCATAACCAAATCGATCGGTTTTTATGCATTATAGTTTATAATTTCACCGGAATCTCTGTAGATTGGAACGGCGATACTCACTGCGCTGAAGAGGCTCGAGATAATTTTGAAACTATAAAATGGTGATAGTTGTAGAGGAATCAGATTTCCCGCCAAAAAAGCAGCTTCCTCGCGGCTCAACTTTGAGGGCTGCGCCGATGCTGCCGCCTGAGCAGTTAACCTCACCGCTTAAGCCAAATTGTGCATCTCAGCATACCTTACATCCACCACCTCGTCCGCCACGATCTACAGTGTAAGGAATTTGTCAATTATTGCAAGTTTCATCTGTAAGCTTTGGGTGTTTATTCGATAACTGTTTTGCAAGGGAATTTTGACTTCGTAAGGTTTAAATTCCAAGATGAATTGTTTCCTCGACAATTTTCATTTGATTTAATTTAAAAGTTGTTATTTACTACCTCATCCGATTTTAAATAAGTTCCTGTATTCCTTTTTGGATAATCTAAAAAAAAGATGTCACCTTTTGAGAAAAATGAAAGAAAGATTTTAATCCACAAGTTGCCTATCTACCCCGCACATAGATTAATTGCAACCACTCATTTTATTTTCTTATCAGAGTCAAATTACTTTCCTAAAACCAGGGGTCAATTCAAAGTTGACACTTAATTAAAATCAAGAGGAGCATTTAACTTGTCGTTTCTTTTGTTTTCAGTATACTTGTAGTAGTTTCCAATGTTGTTTTTCACGAGCTGGAACATGGAAGAATATTAATTGCCTTTTGATGCTGATTCTTGTCTAATATCATAGCAAATGAATTAGAGGAAATGTAATTTTGAAAGTTTGAAATATTCATGTCAGTAAAACCTGCTTAAAATTAAATCGCTCTATGTTTGGACTGACACTACATTGCTCACTCTTGAATCAGAAATTTGGTCTCCCGAAGTGTACAACCAGATGATAATGTCCAAATCAAACTACAAGAAAACAGAAATTGCAACTGCAAGCATTCAAGATGCATTAAGTTGTAAGTCCATTACGCATATGCATATGAAATGAGTAATATTTGGAATCAGAAGCATCCCCCCTAACAATGTGATCTGTATTCTCAATCCTATACTTGCTGCTACTTTTGTACTTTGTCACATTCTATTAAATTAAAATGTGGCTTACTCTAATTTCTTGCCGAGTAGCATTAAATTTTTGAAACCAAACTATGTTTCTGCTTTCTGATGGAAGAAATTAGGTTCTCATCGATCAGTGGAGATCGTTATTTCACTTGCCTTATTTGTACATGAAGTTAATATCATGGATATGCCATTTCTCTAAGGTTTCTTCACAAGGCAACTACTATGCAAATAGTATATATTTTTGTGTTTCCCTAATTAGAGTTGTCAGGAAATTTTGTGTGTAGAACTTCTGTCTTAGGTGTTCTCCTAGAGGCCATCTGTCAAGCTAAAGTTTCTCCTGGAGATATATATTCTTCTTCTTCTGTATTGTTCTCACATATTAACGAAAGAATTTTGTTTCACTCTTGCTGCTGTTTATAACACCATTGGGTTAAAGATGATGGACACCATGAAAACTAGAGTTCCCAATGTACTTTACTTGTCATGTTACTTATAGATTGGTGACCTGCAAAAATGGCTAGGTACTGTGAGTGTTTCGCTTCTCGAGCATACTGTGATGGCTGCACCTGCACTGGTTGTCACAATAATGTTGAGAACGAGGCTGAAAGACAAAATGTTATCGACAATATATTAGAACGAAAACCGAGCGCGTTCAAGCAAAAGATTGCTGCGAACCAACACGAAGTGCCGAACATCGAGGTACGCAAATGAGATTTCAAAGGAAGAGAGTTTTTCTATTGAATGACTCAAGTCTACTATATCCTCCTGCTGGCCCAGGTTGACTTTGGAGATGCATATTTTTTGCAGTTAAAGTTGTGTTTTGGCTCACAAACTGCAATTGAGGTCTTCTAATCCTCTTTCAGTTTCTTAGTTCAAGACCATAGGACCATCAAAATCTCACGATGCTTTGTCATGATAATCTTCTTTCTAAATTATCCACCTGGCAATTCATTGCTGATAGACTACCCCATACTCATTTTTTTTTTCCTGCTTTCAATGCCGGTTCCAATTGGTCTCAACTGGAAAAGGTGTTACACATTTGGAAACAAATTGCTTACCCAAGGCCGAAAACCCGGTCAGTTAGCAGCATCTGCCCACTAGCCCAGCGAGCACCAAGGGTCCACAGGTCCACCCAAAAGTTCATGGATAAGTTGGTGCTAAGTGGTATTGGAGGACAACATTATAAGGTACACCAATTTCCCACTCCACCCAATGGGAGATATGGGTTATCACAGGTATCTTATCACTGGTCAAAGATGTGGGCCTCCTATTGGCAGTCCATTATGAGCGGTGTTTGTAATTTGTAGAAAATAAAAAGATCAATTATGCATTGAGGTTCGTGTTATAAAAATTGTAATGAGTTTTACTATTCATAGAAAAAACCGTAATTGAAGCAAGAAAGGTAGGCAATCCACTGCACCATTACATGAAAAAGTACTCAAATGTTCTTACCATATGGAAGTTAATGTATTGATATCATTTGCAGAAAATTATTGATGGTAGGAAAATGCTAACATGTGCACCAAGGGTAGATGCTAAGCACTCGTTATTGTAGGCAACTTGGTACTTCTTAATTCTTGCAGAGGTGCTAATAAATGTTATCATCGTAATCTGCAATCAGAATTTCCTAAGGACAAGTTGGGATATAATCAGTTTCCATTATCTGTCTGTTCATATTAATTTGTAGGCAAATCATGCTGCTAATGATGTAAGTACTGCTGGATCTAAATCTGTGCTTAAGGTTTAAGGTACTTTCTGGTTGTAACTAGGCTGCTAATCAAATTGCATCCATTTCTGTTTGATCTGAATGATCATCTGGTGATGTTATTACTGTACTGCATGAATTATTTATTTATTGAAAACAATTGTCTGTACATTTCATCACACTATCAGTTTTCTTCTGATATTTATTTATTGTGGTTTATATCGTCAGAATGGTTGATAGTTAGCAAATTTTTCCAGCAAGATGACATTTATAGTATCTATAGCCTATTCTGGTTTTCCTCGCCGTAAGATGATGCGTCAATTCAGAAGATGGATTCTTGTTTGCAGTTTTTATTTGTTTATAATAGAATGGAAGTGTCTGTCAATGGAGTGCTGGCTAGAGCACCTAGAAAGATGTGAATTAGAATTATGTTATATGATAATAGGCTTTTCTCATATTACTGCATCGTACAAGGTTAAATATTGTTTGAAAAGGTACAACTTTGAAGCTCTAGAATCAAGCAGACTTGTGAAACTGGTGCATATCTCTGGTTCTAGGTTATGGTTTCTGGTGGGTTAACTATTTATTGTTGGAATGAGCGAACTTCTCCTAAAGAAAAACAGATGTTTAGCTAAATTGATGGCATGCACTAGTTATTTGAAGAGCTAAAGTTTGCATTTATTAATATTGTTAATTTGGACTATACACAAGTGTAGATAAGTAACCCCTTAGAGTAACTTTTTTCTCAAAATTTATTGAAAAATGTCGATGCAAGTAGACTTTGATCAAATTGCTGTTTTACTTTTGATATATAGAAGATAAAAGGAATAAATAGCAGCTTCTCGCCTCATGTCCATTCCTCTTACTGGACTCCCAAGGAAGGTGAGTTCCCCCTGTAAAAGTTTTATGTCTCACATGTGTGACACGTGACGGAATTGGAAAATATAATTAGATTCCTAACAGGAATAGG
>JAOTQG010104814.1:0-12923 GCA_025631175.1 Iris virginica
GACACTACACTGCACACACAAGGAACTCTTTTCATATATAATCCATCATACTTGTGTTGTGCTCCCTCATATAAATTGTTTTGTGTGTTTCAAGGTTTATATAGGGCTTCCGTTTTAACAACTTAGACGTAGAACTAGTCTTAGGTCGTTAAAATATGCTTTGTCACTTAGGATTATCACTAGAAAATTACCGTGCCTAATCCCTTAGCATTAGGTCCCTTAGATTGACTTAGCAATAAGTTTAAAATGTCATGGCATTAATCAAATAGGAGGAGATTGTTAGGATTTAATTTTCTTTTTAGATTTCGTTAATTGCCTCAAAACATTTTTAATAATAATGTCTATTTATCGCGTATTCAAAGAGGGTTTTAAGGGATGAAAATCAAGTGGTTTTAAGGAGTAAATGATGGGGTGATATTTATAGGTGGAGTGGAGTGTTCAGCCCTTTTGAAGGTCCAAAATATCCAAAATACCTTTGGGGGGTAGTATGAGGGTTTACCCTTTTGCCCTTGGAAAAGGAAAAAATTCCAGATAACAGCTCAAAGCTATCGGAACGTAGCATTGCTACCGGACCAGTACCCATGAGGCTGTTACTGAAATTAGCCTTTTTCCAAGTTAAAAGGTGATACATTCTATTATCTAATGATACCAAAGGGATAATTCACTCAATCCCTATTTGTACATTGCTTGGACACCTTCTTCATACTTTTTCTCATTTTTAGCATGGGTTGTCTCTTACTTGAAATCTTGATAGGATAATCATCTTTGTGAGTAGAAGTCTTTTCTTTTTGTCTTTTATACTCTATTCATCCTACAAAATGAATTGTTACATCACATTAGTCATGCATAAGTGTAACATTTGAGCATGCATATTTATTCATCTTAGTAATATAATTATTAATGTCACTTTAGATTAATTTTGTTTATTAAAAATCTCTAGTAAAATATTATTTACTGGGGTCAAAAATGGGGTGTTTACACTGCCCAGATCTTCGTCGCCGCCGTCGCCGTGCTCAACTAGATTGCTGGAAAAACCGTGCATCATCAATTCATTTAAATAGAGTTTCTTCAAAAAAAAAAAAAACTAAACAAGTAAAAAAAAAAATTATCAAACAAAATTACGCATTCCATTTCACCTAGAGCTAGAAACTGGAACGAAAAATTTCAATATTTGTCGAATTCGATTCGAATATTTTTAAATAATTCAAACATATTATTAATGGACGAGAGATAATAGACATCATTTATTAATTTTTAAACAACAAAGTATAATAAATAGTAGTATTAACAAAATAATAGGATTCTTGTCAAAAAGGAAAAAAGGATTAATAACAAAAATTAGTGAAAGGAAATTTTTATTTCTATAAACAAGATTTTACAAAAATGGTGTAGTATGTACATAATTTGAATAATTTTTATTAGTAAAGAGTCACTGCATATTCATAACGTTTAGTGATTTCAATATTAATTTTTATTTTTTCCCCTCTATGTTTTTATTTTTATGTACTTTAAAATTGTATATTTTACTTAAAGTTTTCGAAATATACATTTGAAAATGATATGAAATTTACTTTAGTAAGTATTCCTTTCTCTGTTTGAAAAAAAAAACATAATTTTCTTAATACATATAGTAAATGTAAAAGGTTATTTTGACTCCTTCAAATATAAATATATATTACAAATAAATTAAAAGTGGGGTTTCATAATTTTTTAAAAACACATCTTTTAATGTTTATTAATCTTCTGATTTAGTTACCGTAATTTTATTGCTGTTTGGGAGAAATGTCTTTATCCATTGATTTATCTTATCTACTTTTCACCTATGCAATTTTTCTATTAATAATTTAAATTTTTTTGAATATTTTCCAAAATCTCTAAAAAGTCAATTTTTTTCGAAAATTTAAAATTTCAAAATTTCGAAAAAATACATATTTTTAAATTTGGAACATATTATAAATTTTCGAAAGATGAAATTTAAAATCGATTTTTTCATTTCAAAAATATTTTAAATTTTTTCGAAACACCAAATATCGGTCTAATTTCCGACCCTAATTTCGCCACTTTCTCTCGACCAAACGGCACCTAAATGTTTACGTACCTGCTTTGTACTCAAAAGTCAAAACTGCAAACATCCCGCCAAAAAAACTTTCCTACTCGTTTGTTCCCGCCAATTCTCTCCTTTCCTCAAAATCAGAATCCCTAACTCTGAAGCCGCAGAATCAAACCAAGACGAGAACCACGGTCCCCAACCCATGGAGACAAAGCTCCGCACCCTGAAACGGAAGCAGCCATCGTCAAACCCTTTCACGGGCATCTTCACTCGCAGCAAGTCTCAGATCTATCTCCACCAAAGCCGCTCCGGCCGGGCTCGATGGGATGCCATCCGACGGTGTCCCCACCACGCCCATCTACGCGACGCCTCAAAACCCAATCCAGAAATACTGCACCCACCTTCTGAATCTCCCGTTATAGACGCTACCCCTCATCTCTCGGTCAAGGATATTCGTGCCAAAAGAGTTTTCTCACCCGGAGGAATCCATGAAATTAACTTGGAGATCGATCTCAAGGCTCACGATCAGACCAAACAAAACCCTGATTCAAACCCTGATTTTGAAATTAATGATGGTGATCCGGCTCCAATTTCATCGAAGCGTGATGGAACCACAGTAGCTAATCTGATTGAAGAAGGGAATCATTTGGCACCTATAGAGCTCCAGAAAACTCTTGTTAATAGAGCGGACCACGATTCCGTTTTGAAGGGTCAAGCGGTAAGAAAGTCCATACTTCAAAATCTTGTGAAGTGCTACTTTGGTAGAGTATTTACATTCTTATATGAGAATTATGTGATAGGTTCTCAATTCACGCAGTCGAAGGAAGGTTTTTAAAGCTCCAAACTCCTTCAGCTACAGAAGATTATTACCATATCTGATGGATACCTCTCAAGATGAATCATGTAACTCTACTGATCTTTTCATTCTAATTCTTTTCCCTTTTGTTTTCCTATGTTGAGTTTAAATACTCTACTTTCCATATAACATATTTACATATCTATATATGAGGAAATTAAATCGTTGTTTAACAAGTATTCTATGAATTGCAACTTTTATGACTATGTAAACACAAATTAGGGTGCAACAGGATACGTGGTTTATTTTTGATTTGTGGTATTGTTTGTGATTTTGGTAAATGACTGGATTTAAAAGAATAAGCAGGAGTTAGAAAGAAAGTGGTAGGACCAGTGACAAGAAATGGTAAAAGTATAAAGTGATTATATGATAAAGTAAAAAAGAGAAAAAGTTAAATAAAGAAAGTGTAAGAGATCATAGATTTATGGTCAAAAATATTTGAGTTAAAAACAATGAGGTTAAAAGTGCCCACTTGATTGGAAAAGAGGAAATTCGCTAGTAGTGGTGTGGAGTATTACTACTGTTCTTGACCACCTTCTATCCGTACGAAATTGTAGTGTATTAACATTTAGCTTTGCAGGTGTTTCAAACATTGAGATTGTTGATCTGGCACTTTCTTGCAACACTGAGAATTTAGTTGGTTTGGGGCCTATATTATCTTCTAGTAAGGATCTACAGGTTGCTGTTAGAGGTCAGGAGATTGGTGCTCGAGCTGATGATACAACTGATGCATGCCATGGTCAGAGTAAAACCCATGTATGCCATAACATTGATCTGCCCCAAGAGTGCACAAGATTGCCTACTGTGGAGAAGCTAGGTGAGTACCCAGAGCAGAGTAATTTGATTGAAGAATGCAATCAGATGACTCCACCAGATGCAGATGTCTTTGGTGAAGCTGATAAGGATGATAGCGTAGGAATGAAAGGAGCGAGTTTTATGGTAAATGATAATCCGTCAAATGAGAATTTGTGGGAACAAAGGAATGGTTCTATTTCAAAACCTAAACGGGTAATCTCAAAAGATTATTATTTTCTTTTGTTGATTTGGTGTGTGATTTTTATGCAGTTTAATGAATGGAAAGGTAAAGAAAAGCGCTCTTCTAATCTGGTTTCACTTCTTGAGATGCAATAGGTTCTTAACCCATCTTCCAGAATGAAGCTGCTAAAGACTCCGAGCACGAGCAGCTATAGGAGATTGCTTCCATTCCTGGTGGAAATTATAAAAGATGATTCATGTAATTCTTTTGTGTTCCGACCTGTTTTTATCAAAAGAAGCGAGCATGTTGAAGATTGTTCAATTGCTGGGGTAATAGCTCTTGTGCTGACATCTTGCCATGTTGTTTTCTAGGTACCTTGAAAGTTAACAAATGCCCAACAGAAGAGAAGAATTTGGAGCAAAACCAACTGCTACCAGTAGTGGATTCATCCTATCAAGATAATTCTGTAGGTAAATCTGCGACCGAAAGTGATATTGAGAAACACCGTAGCGGAGATAAGGAGGCAAGTCAAACACCCTCACTTATGTCAACTGATAGCTCATTTGCAAAAAGTAACCCCAGTTTGCCAGTTATTACCCTTACTACCAATGGAACATCTAATATTGAGGAGCAAAGTGTTGCCAATGTTTCAAGTTCTACTGAGCCTCATAGTCCATCAGATTCACTTCCGGAAGTTAAACCACAACTCGAGAATATTGCAGCAGAGAACAGCAGAAAATTGCAAAAAGAATCTCCCTTTAGTAATTTGAGTCGGGGCCGTGGAGCATATTCTTTAACTTCATTGTGCTCTACTGCCAACCATGAAAACATATCCAGAGAATGTGCATTGGGAATATCAGAGGACAACATGATCGCTTGCACAGGGCCCAAGACAAGTGTAGATAAAGAATATCCAATTATCCTTCGTGTGAATCAGAACTTGCCCTCAGTTAAAGCATTTGATCATTCCCGAGCTAATGTTGATGGTCCAAGAAAAGGAATCCTCAAGATAAATCCACGGGGATGCAGAGGGCTCTGCAATTGTCTGAACTGTGCTTCTTTCCGTCTCCATGCAGAACGGGCCTTTGAATTTTCAAGAAATCAAATGCTAGATGCTGAAGAAGTTGCAGTGGAGTTGATCGAGGAGCTTTCATGTCTTCGGAATATACTAGAAAAATCTGCGGTTGATGCCAATCACGTTGCTATTATCCAGGGAAATCAGGTAACTGAAGATGCTACTCTTCTGGTTCATTTACAGTTGTTTGCAGTTCCTTTAATACTCTGAATTGTGTTTTTACATAATGATTTTCAACTGTGATTAAAAATCTGGGCCTTAAGAATGCCTGTGCAAAGTTATTGTCATGTTCACTTCAATTCTCTAAGTGCACGGCACTATACGTCTTCTGTTTCTGTTTCGAATAATGCTAAAGCCAGTGGCGTTGCGATACAGCACAAGTCTGGCCCTCTGAGGTGCATATGTTATACTCCCATCATTTTGATCAAAGTGTCCTTTTCACATATTAACAGTCGGCATGTGCAAGTTTCATTTGGCATTTACGCATGCTGACCCTTAATCTTCTTTAAGGAATCTTTGAGCGGGGCATGAAAATTGCAAGTGCTGCTACTTGCACAAGCTGGCTAGTGTGATACTGTTCTTAATTCAACCTAGAGATTTCTCGTCATAGTAAACAGATAACAATGTAAGAGAAAAAACATATTTACATAGTCCTTGTTCCTTAGCCCAAAAACATATATGTAAACTTTTTCATGATGTTAGATGAACATGCCATTTAGAAATTGACATGGTGGGGGAAGGAGATAGATAGCGGGATGGAGGGGGGGGGGAAGAGACAGGGTTTTGGGAGAAGAATAACTGACTTGAAGCATGTAACGAAGTTGCTATTTATTCGTATAAAGAAGCATTTTTTTTCTTGGGTAAAAAAGCTTTTGGGTCATCTTTATAGTGCTCTTTTTAATAGTAAAAACACTTCCTGTCTGTTAGATTTCCTTACAATAAAGGTTCTAAATGTTAAGTGAACACGAATTAGTTCTTTACTCTTAATTCTAGATTATTATTTTGAGAAACTGGGAGCTATATGCGAAAATCAGAAGGAAATACAGAGCTTTGAAGTAAGAAATGCCTTGGATAAGTTCTGATCGTCTACTTTTCCAAGGGACTGGTGGGAATGGCTTTATGTGTTCTCCTAGCAAGTTATTCTCACGCCAAGTATTCCACATGCTTAAACTCTCAAGTCAAAAGCTGAAGCTCCTTGATAAATAAATACGCTGTAAGAGGTCAAATGTCAATTACTAAGCATTAGCAAAGTTTATCATTTTAAAGTTTAGTTGTTATTCTGTATTTATTCTCTACCTAGTGACTGCTATTTGGAAGTGAGATCTGCTGTATAAATATTAGTGGAAAAGTTGCCAAAGAGTTTATCATAAGATCCTGTCTGATGATGTATCATGGAAAGCAGGCAGCAGATGCACAAAGAGGATCACTCGTGCCTTTCAAGCTTAGAGCTGCACAACCAAAATAACTCATGCCTCCCGAGTTCGTGACCTGAAAATATTTTGTCATGCTGAATGAATTAAACTCGACAAAAAGTAATTAAATGACTAGCTACATCAGTATTTGCATATTTAGAGTAGTTCTAATAAATAAACAATATGGATCTTGTATTTGGCTATGGATTACTGCTTCGCTCTCAATAATAAGAGTTGAAATACTACACTGGATTTGTGTGTATGGCACGAGTACTCTTGGCCTACAGCAATCGGTCGATCCCTTGAGAGGGTACCATTCTCTTCTCTCCTTCCCTTTACTCTCGAAGCAGCTCCTTACAAGCAGTTATTGCCAGGCAATTCGGTATATCCAACTATTTCATAAGAATTGAAACTGAGCATGAAAGGTTGGAAGCAAGAGAGAGAATATCCAACTTTCTCTGAATGAGTGAGTCGTGTCTTACAAAATGAGCACTAAATTTTGGCCACCTATTGTTGTGGGATCTCGGAGATAGCATCATGTAGATCTTTCGCTTATTCTTAACTGCTTAACCAAACTATTGTTAACCCCTTTTCCAGACCAAGGTTAAGTAAAACCTAAGTGAAATGACGTTAGCTCTACTATTCAGATTTATCCACTCCAGTTTCAAAGAAAGAAAAGTACAATTAAAATCTAATTCAGAAGGTGAGCGTTGGCACAGCAATAATGTTGCTCCATTTTGACCTGGAGTTCATGGGTTCAAACTGCTGAAACAGTCCTCTCCTGCTGATGTAATTCTCTTACATTATTCCCTTCTCATACTCCACCATAGGAGCCTAGTGCACTAGCGTATCACATTTTTACACCTGAAGATCCTAAGTTAATATTTCAACTCTTCTGAAATTGTTCTGATTTTCCATTCAATCCATCTACACAGATAACTCTGTTGTCCCTCTCCCCCAGCCTTTACATTCTCCTCTCTCCTGCAGTTTAGCAGTCTGAGGAGAGCTCTCTAGTATAATCCAGAATGTGCATGTAGCATCTCCTCCAAGAGACGTCTCGTAAGCGGCATCATGAACTTTCAAAGGTATAATTGTCGCCATGTTGAATCTGCCAAGATGAATAAGAACTAGGTGGGGCTCTGAATATCAGCCAGTTGCCTCCATTGTTCGTGTCGTAGAACCAAAAGTCCCTTTGAAAAACTCCAACTATTTAATATTGGATTCTTAGGTCAATGTAGTTCCACTTAATTGCACTAAGATTGGCTTTATAAGTCAATAGAGGACTCTTTTTGGGACCGGGGGAGGGGGATCATGTTCTCAAAAAGAAAGGAAGCTTTTGACTAATGGTGGAAATGAAGAGCTTAAATTGTAGAAATAGACTTCTCTGTTTTTCTGTTAATTTATTTATCACTATCTATTTGTTGGGAAGGGGGGGGGGGGGAGAGACTAATTGAAATGGATAGTAGGACTCTTCTATTTGGGTGGGGAGAGAGGTGACATGAAAGTTCCCCTGCAGTTAACTAAGTATAAGTTTATATCTGTTTATGTTGCAGCTAGACGGTCGTGTCACATTGAATACCAAAATGTTAAATTCATTGGCGTAGCATATACTCTGTTTTACTCTTTCTAAACTTGTTATTGAGCCAAACATAAACAGTTCTTAATCTGGCTTGGATATAGCACGTGCTCTATATGTGCCCTTAGCATTACTCTTCCTAAATGTACTCATTCAGCCAAACTAAAAGATGTCCATAATCTGGCTTGGATATAGCATATCAAGCGACAAACCCAGCCTTTTGTTAGATTCTTTCGTTCATGCACGTGTACTCTATGTTTCATGATACAATTTTACTGGAGTCAATAGTCAAGCGAAACGTTATTTGTATGGGGTCTCCTATTTGATTGTGAAGATTATTCAAAAGTCAACATATTTTCTTCCTCGTAATATTATTCCCCAGAATCCATTCTGCGGCTACCTCCCTTGATTCATGAGATGAGCACACCTGCTGAAAAGAGAGATCAGCCATTTTATTAAAAAATTGCAGGCAATGCAGGCTGTCCATTTTGGTTTAAACCCTAAAATAAATTACACTACCAAATGCGCTGGACTTTTTCCCTGCAAAATTAGGAAGCATAATGTCCTTCATTTGGTTTATAGATTTGCATTGTTGAGCCTTCCCCTGGAAATAGAAGTTACACCTACATATTTCCACGAGGCTCAGAAATTTCATTGTCATTTCGTCCATGAGACAGAAGCTTCCCTGTCTTTTTTTTTTCTTGACAAAGTTATTCTGCATAACTTATGTTAGTGAATTCCTTCTTTACTTTGCCATCAAATTCTTGTTTGCTGAATTTCATGTACTACCGCTTGTATTGTCACTTCAAGCAACTTCCATTCTGTTTGTGTGTGTTTCTTTCTGTTCTTTAATTATTTGGATGCTAATCACCTCTAGGTTTTACCCCTTAGGACCCCAATGACTTTCCGTCTCGTAAAACTGGTCTATATTATCTTCCTAGCTTGTTTTTTCCCTTGTAGGATAATCGGCCCTACTAATTAGTTTTGATAACTTGGCTTCAATGGAACCTTATTTTTACATGAAAATTGTCAAATGCATGTAACGAGAATCTCAAATAAGGTCTTCTATCTTTGTAACTAACATTTAGTTATTCTAAAGCTTCAGGTGAAAGAAGCCTGTCAGAAAGCTCTGCACGCAGAAGAACTAGCGAAAAAGCGGATTGGTCAAATGAACGAGAATCTTATCATTCACTGCAGAGAAGTAGTAAGTGTTTGCATAACCTTGGTTTTACAAATACCCGATCCGGATCCCCTCGTCCCCACCTCTCAAACACATACACACACACACACCAATAGAAAGGAGGCAAAGGTTTCCTTTCCTGAATTAAGCTTCAACTTACATGTACCAAGAGTACTGATAACTGTTGTGAGCTTCTGGCAAACTTTACTGATTATAAACCATTAGACTTCTCATCTTGGGCGGGTCTTCTCCTTCAAAGATAGCTAGTAACATCACATTCTTGT
The DNA here is from genome assembly GCA_025631175.1 of Iris virginica. Taxonomy (NCBI): domain Eukaryota; kingdom Viridiplantae; phylum Streptophyta; class Magnoliopsida; order Asparagales; family Iridaceae; genus Iris; species Iris virginica. The sequence goes on from JAOTQG010104814.1 coordinate 9,410, forward strand.
TTTCTACTGGTTTTATCCCAAAGCATTAATTTCACACCTGAAAATTCACTTTTTATCTGTTGATTTTTTTAAGCAGACCTTGCAGCGGCCAAGGGTGTCATTTGCCAGTAAGATAGAGGAAAAGGTTATTGCAAATGCGGGCTTACGTAGAAAATAGTGCCAACATGTGGATTCTCAGATAACAATGCTTTGCTATAGATGTTAATGAATGGTTTGTGCTGCCTGTTTTGTTCGTACATGAGTGGCATGTCTAGAATGTGGACGGGGGAGGCTTTCAAAACTAAAAAATGTGGACTAGAGATTGCACTGATCAGAGTGGCACGGTCCTTGCTGCAGAAAGATCTTAAATTTCATGGCACTGCCCTTGCTGCAGAGAGATCTTGAATTGCATGGCACGGCCCTTCCTGCATTTGATGTATTTGTAACTTTTGTGTCCCAATCTGTTTCTTAACACCCAACTGCTGAGTAGAGGGAGAAAGAAGACTATTTTTTAAAGACAAAATTGACATGTTGAATCGTAAAATGTTACTCCCACCATTCCAAAATGAGTGATAAGAGGGAGTATGTTGATAGCTAAAGTGTGTTGGGTTTGAAGTCCAAATGAAGAGATTATATGCCGCAAGGATCTGTATTTTTCCCCATGGTTTTGTTCTATACTAGTCGGGTGATGAATGCCAGAATTCTAGTTCTTAAAATTCTAACGTTGTATTACAAATGTTGTCTTAGAAATAGTTACTGTGAGATTATAGGTATCGCCTTATGTGGTGTAAATAGTTATTCACTTATGTAAGCAAGATATGACGATGTGATAATCAAATTTGGTCTGCTGTAGACATTAAAGCTGATGAAGAAGCCTATCAATTCTTCACTTAATCACCTACAAAAAAACTGAATTATAAGCCATAATGAAAATGGTGGGTTCTGACCAAAAACTAGCGGGCATCAACGAATCATAACATCCAAAATTTAGATCAAAATCCTCTAATCACTACACTTATCTTCAGACATAAGTAAGGCTGTAAGGGGTTTGACCAAAAACTAGGGTTTCATCAATAAGAGGGGAAATTGAAGAAGCAATGGTAGTTGAACGTTGGCTGCCGGAAGACTTGTTTTAGGCCATGATGATTTTATATGATTCACATCAAAAGGATTTGTGCAACATAATAGCGCATTCTACAGAGAGACTGCATATTGAGAGAAACCCAGGTCATTCGCGAGCTCAACAAACTCAGGAAAAAGTGGTCTAAATGGTTGAAGGAAGCTAGACACAACCATTGTGCTTCATTGCCTTGTCCATTTGTTAACCAACTCAGTTCACCAAAGCAATGGCTACTTCATATATACTCTTGTGGCTTGCGAATAATTCATAACTACATGATTGAGAATGCCTCTGCTGAAGACAGTTAAATATACCACCATCACTACGATCTTTTGTATCACCATTCTTGTTAGCATGCATTGTCTATATTCTGCCATCTTCAAAAAAACATCTTCTTTGTTCTTCAAATTCTCACCCTTAACCTGTCCGCTCATATTTCTGACGGATTACTTTCTTCTTCTTTACAGTCCTAAACCAAATTTTCATCACATTGTCAGACCCAAATACCCTTATATGGTGCTGATATCTGGATAATCCTGGATAAACATGGATTATCCCATCCTATATGTATCCTGATTTCATACTTGTAAAAAGAATTAGTTCCCTGACGATTACTCCAAATTGGCAAATTCCAATCATAATGTTTGAAATGGCAGATGCACCACTGATTTGTAATGCTCGCTACCTTAGTATCTCAGTGGGAGAGCGATCGACTGTTCAGCTGCTCCAATGGCAAGAGCGTGGCATGCTGTTCGGCCACTTTTTATGCTTGACAAGTGTCTGCAGACGCAAGTTTATCTAGAATGCACTCAATACAGATAATACGTACTCACTGTCCCATATGAAGAGCAACACTTTTTCAATGGCTTGCCCCACTCAAAGAGAGATGTTTTTGGTCCATCCTCTTCTCACAGTACTAGCCTTCTCTTGTGTGTGCGTGCGTGTGTGTGTGAAGGACAATCATGCACCTCTTGTTGAGAGATAATTCAGCTTGTTGAGATTATTCAGAAAATTGATAGGTTGTTGACCATTTTATTTTGTGGATTTAGTGGAGTACTAAAGAGATCATTTTCATTTTTTGCATCTGAGTTGATCTTACATTAAACTCCAGAAAAAGCTGCTTGGCAGATAGCGTATGAAGCAGCAGAACATTGCCTTGGGCAAATGAAAGAGGATCTGCACAGCATAACTGCAGTAAAATGCTTGCTCTTGCTGCAGTAATTTTCTGATTTTCTAGTGCCTCAAATCTTTCCTCCTTTTTCCACCAAAAGTGCACAAAAAGCCTAGTTGGCAATTGGCATTTATTGGTCGGTGATATTCTTTCAAGAGTTACAATTCACAATTTTAGTGAGATTGAATAACTACACGAAGGCTTTTATACACTTCTCTTGGTGGACTAAGGGTGTCAATGATCCGAGATAGCTCGAAAGTTCAATTTGAATTCGAGTACTCGAAAAAATATACTAGTTTTAACTCGAACTCGGCTCGATAAGAAATTTTCAAACGGCTCGATAACTCGAATAATATATATTTATATAATATATATTTATATTTATGAATATATATAAAAAATAAAAAAATATTAATTTTGGTCAACTCGCGAGTTGACTTGTAAGCTCGATAAGATAAGAGTATTAAATGCATCGATATCGAACTCGAGTTCGAGCCGACTCGGATCGAACTCGAAGATAACAACTCGAGTCAACTCGTTAGTTCCCGAGTTGGCTCGATTCGATTGACACCCCTATGGTGGACATAGCATTATTCATTCTTACTGTTCTGATTTGTCTTGTAGGCATCAAGGGTTACCTTCGCCAATGTTGTTGATTAGAAGGCTATTCTTTTGGTTGCAGTTCCATGATGATCATCTAGTTTACATTTAAAAAGAGAAATAGCATAATGACGAGAGCTATGAATTGAAGCATATATTGGTATATATGTAAGACTTGTTAGAGATCAGTCGTAGATCATGCTTATCTGTGTTTTTGTTGGCTCGAATCCATTCTTTAGAGCGTCGACCGTTGTGTACATTCCCTATGACCATCTCTTCGATCATCTCGGCGATAATTCCGATGATCAGCTCCTCGACGGTCATCTTCGCGATCATACGATCTTACCACGTCTGCTCGATCGACTCGTTTTCCCCTGGACCACTTAGAACTCTTGCTATCATCCTTGTCCTTGTCGTCATCCTTCTTCTTCTTGTTTCGCCTTGTTATGGTCGAAAGTTTCCTCATTGTCCTTAGCGAAATCTATCTTCTGTGCAACTTCAAACATTTCTGATTTGCTCTTGAACGCTCGTAATATTTGCAAAATATACCGAGCGCCTAGGCGCTCCTAGCACGGAGCGCCCACAATGTACATAGAGTGTGTTCAAAATGTACATAAAGTGTGTTCTGAATGTACATAACATAT
>JAOTQG010104825.1:0-12922 GCA_025631175.1 Iris virginica
TAAAAAGAAATTATAGTAAAAAAAGAATTTAGAATTAAAAGTAAAAATACAAGAATAAAGTCATAGAATTAAAAAAAAGGGAAAATATAAGAACAAAAGCAAAAGGATAGAAAAGTCCAAAAAGAGTTTCAGAGGTGAGTTTTAACCATTCAGCCTTGATTTTAAGTCTGATTTGCCAAGACGAATTAAGTTGTATTCAGATCTGAAAATGAAGATTTACCAAACAATCTGAATTTGAAATTGTCTAATTAAATCAGATGTAAGTATGTAACCCCCTTTAAAACGTTAAATAAGTGCAAACAAACAACACCTAAGTATCGAAAAATTACTCTCCACATGCAGAATGTTATTATACCACTAACCTCGTCCCTCCTCGTTAGGAAAGAGAAATGAATTACCAATGGATCAAGTGCTCATTGGTTACTGCTTCTGCTTCTACTTCTACCCTCGTGTTTGAGTTCTCCCAAACTCTCGTGTATAACTAACTACTACTAAATTGGTTGTGTCAGTGTGTTTTGAAGTTAATTTGCTTGGAAAAACCAAACTAGGTACTATTAATAATGAACACAAACAAACAATAGCTCCTCCTGGGGTAAAACCACAGTTTTATTTCCTCAAATTCTATTAGTTTATTCTTCAATCAAAAGAGATTTTATTCCCTGAATATCTCAATGTATATGTATCCTCAAAACTCAAACCAAAATACAACAGTGTATAACAGGGTGTTAAAAAAAAAAACTAGGGGGCAGAGAGAGAGAGAGAAATGTAAAAACTGTCCACTAGAGCCTTGATGCAGCAAACTCATATACACTACTGTGGGGCACAATACTCGTACAAATAGTAGCTCAGGCGTACAATGCTTCGACATTGCACTCCCCAAGAACAACTTTGATGCTTCGTGGCGAACCACAATGACCTTCAGCAATCAGTGCTCTGTCGTTTGCAGCCATGTGGGCAATTATCTTGTAGATCATTTCAATCTGCCAATGAAGGTGAAGATCAAAAGTTAGCTAAGCTTACTCCATATAAAGTATCGCCAGGTACCTGGTCCCCTTTGAAGACCTCGTAATACAAATGAATTGGGAGTGGGCATGTTAATGGTTCCTTCTAGTTGATGTGGCTGGGAGTACCAATCAAATCTACCCATCATCAAAGATACAAAATGTCAATCCTAGTCTTTTTAGTCTTCACACGCATTACAGTACCATATGGAAAATGGATCCCAGTACAGATGAGAGAGAGAGAGAGAGAGAGAGAGAGAGAGAGCGAGCGAGAGTGTACATCTTCAGGGGAATGGCAGCGATCAGCTACTTCCTCAAGCGTCAATGGTTCAACAGGATCTTTACAGCTGAAAAATACAAACAAGCAGAGAACCTTGTAATTGATAACAAAATTAGCAAAATTGCTATGAATGAGGCAGATAAAGAATTTAATAGCATCAAGATTATCTAGTTGGCTTTTTGTTAGGTTAGGCTATCAACTTGCTTAAACAGTTATATTTATTGCATATGCTAGAAACTTCGACGGAACGAGTGGAAATCTTGTGGCACTTCAAAATGAAACTCAATAAAATGGTTTCTCAAGTTGTTCTGTATCAGTATGTCCACCCTACATTCTACTTACTACTTAGTACTCAAACCTTATCTACTGTATTATGGCTTCACAAGGAAAAATGAAAACTCAAAAAAATGAGGTAGAAGACAAGCATTGGTTACAGCAGTGAGATCAATAGAAAACCACAATATACCTCAGCTTACTTTAACCATGGTGAACCCATTCAATGCTCTTAAGGACTATTAGCTTTACTAGCTTCAATGATATTACACAGAACAATATATATGCATTTTATCCCAAAAGGAATGTCAAGATATGTAGAATGAATCTACCTGGCCTCGTTGAGTACTGAAAGAACCCGCTTCTGTAGAGCTAATACTTCTCCTGCAGCTTTTTTCCCAGCTTCAACTCCTGAAGCAACATTAGTAGAGCGCATTAAAATAGATATGAAGAGAAGAAACATCCACCGCAGCGAATTTCAGTATAACTAAACTCAGTGCAATTGTACAGCTTATGAAAAATGCATCTTTACCAAAGAGACAACATATTTGAGTTTAAACAACTTTCTGTAGGAGGTGAATGAAAACAGATATTTACCAGGTTGATGGTAAGCATTGATATTGACAATCGAGGCATAAATACCAACCGCTCGCTCATAGAGTGCAATTAGAGCCCCCACTGATCTAGGTGTCACCTCTTGAACAGTAACTGTAATGGACTCCCTCTCATTGGAATACAGAGCAGATCTAGTTCCCTGCAACGGATGATGAGACTTAAAAATCATAACCATGGATGATGAGCAAAATAATCCAGTTACTAATTACAGAAAAGTCAAACATGAATTTCATCTGTGGTCTTTCCATATAGTTATGTGGTCATGTCTGACAGCTGGACATGGTTTATGTTCAAAAAACCAAACTGAAACTATTGGTCTTCACAACCACCACCACAAACAACAGCTGAAAAAAGAATAATATGTGATCAGGTAGGACGCTACAGCAGATATAGAAACCAACCTGTAGCATCCCAAACAGGTAGTCACCACAAGTGACCCCTGGTTCAAGCTCCCAATCGTGACCAAGAGGTCTATCACGTAGTACTTCAATGAACGTGACAAAGAAATTGTGAACACCATCTCTGAGCTGTTGAATGTAGCTGTCATATAGGAAATTGTAAACTTAAGTAACGCTCGTGTTGAAGGCTGTTAAATTTGGGTATAATATATGACATCAGAAGAACTCACGCATGCTGATCTGTACTCCCTTTATTTCCATAGACAGTAAGTCCTTGATTCACCTGCAGACAAGATAAATGACACAATGAGAGATAAGAAATAAGTCGAAACTTCAAAAATTCTAATAGAAGAGAAAATAGCAGAACATCGTGCAACAATTTAGCACTGGGCACAAGTCGCTGGCTAAGGAAAGAACATGCTAAAATTTGAGACAACTTTTCCAAGATGAGGTTACGAGAGGGAAGACAGATGATTGTTATTCGCACGTATGGATGATATAGTTTCAGATTAAATAATAACACTATGTAAATTTTCTGCTCAAAGAAAGAGCAGGGAGGACACTGAGTGTGAGACAACAGTTGAAATTACGGGCATAGAAGTTAAAATGCATGTTATTCAATCGGCTACTTCTAATGGTTAAGTTCCTGACCAAGTAGTAAGTTTACGAAGACACAACACATTGTATAATATATGATCAATGTCTGTCTTGAGAAGCAATCAAAGACAAACTATTGACATCTGACAACCAATATGATCATCCCTGATGTTCTAGCAGATAGTCTGAAAACCATGGTCATAAGACATGTAAGAAACGAAAATAAGGAAATTAGTTCTAACCATGAATTAAAACGATATGGACTCAAAGATAAGATGACTAATTTCTACTGTGAAAGTGGTCATACTGCTGGCAGGTTTACTTGTACTATCAGGAGAGACTAAACAACCAAGACATACATGTCACACAAAAGTCAGGGTCTGCCTGAGAAGTCCAGAGGGTTTAAATTAAAATGCAGGTACAAAAATATACTTTTGATAAGAAGCTGGGGCACATGGTCTGGTTCATATTAACAGATTTGTTTCCCTGAAAAGAAATATAATCTCATGCAAAGTGCAGAACTTAAAATGCAGGACGGCTTGCCATCTTGGATTTATATATATGCTAGGAACATTCAGCTTTTGTTTTTAAGAATGCAAGAGATGTATCTTCAGTTCATCAAATAAAATTTCAATCGGTATAGCTTCATCTGTATAAATGCACATATGTATATTGCCCAATGCTAGATTAAAAATGGTACTTCGTGGGGGTGATGATATTTTCTGTTAAAACTACCGTCTATCAAGCATTTTCAATGTATATTTAGGTAAATAAAGTAATTCTTGGATAGAATAAAAATTGTTTACTTTCTCCAGGGAAGAACCAAAAAATTAAAAATTAAGGGAAAACAAGAGTATGAGCAGCAAAGGATTTTTTGTAAGAAGGTCAAACCTACCCGATTACCATCCAGGTCAAATTCCTTCCCAAGGGACTCCATGACCAGCTGCTGTAAATATCTACTAAATAACAATAGGCTGTCCTTATATGGTAGAACAACCATATCCTGTTGAAAAAGCAACAATACACATTAACTTAAGAAATGCACACATATTTGCGGTGAAAATGCAACATGGGCAGAATGCTATCCGCACTAAAGGAGTTAATCACCTTTGAGCCAACACCATCAGAAGCCCAATACCAGCATAAGGCCAGCAATGCAGCAGGGTTGTTCTTGACCTGGATTTATTATAAAAATCAATTAGAGGCTTTGTGCTGCAGTTTATAAACATTGCAGAAAAGAGATGAGGAAGAACAAGCAGAAGGATTGAAAAAATAAAAATGAACTAATCTATAGAGTTACCTCTTACGAACCAATTACCTTGAAAGCAGAACTTTATATTTATTCAAATGAATTTTCTATATAAATGATATCATGATTGAGCAGTCCATAAAGAAAAAATTAAAATATTTGGACTGAAATTATTTTTTATAAACAAGCAAATAGAAAGACAGGGACCTTCACTCAACTCAACTAAGGCTTTGTCCCAATCATGAGTAGCCAGAAAGGATGTTGGCAGAACAAGAAGGGGGATAGAAAACAGAAGAAACAACAGTGTTTAGGATTGGCAGAGCCTTTATTCTCTACTGAATTATCTAGCGCATAAAGGAGCACATGAGTGAAAAACTGTACCACTTTATTCCTATTTGCCTCATCCATCAATGATGCACCAGCAAGCATTTCTCTAATGTCAATTCCCTGAAATACATGTTTGAACACAATTAATGTGAGTATAAAACGGAGATGGAAACATTACAAAATTCAGAAGAAGAGAAAAAAAAGACGTTTCTAATGATTCCTACCTGGAGTGCTGCAGCAAGTAAACCAACTGCAGACATTTCAGAAGTTCTACCACCTACCCAGTCGAACATGGGGAATCTAGTCAACCAACCCTCAATTCTTGCAGTGTTATCTAGCAACGAATTCTCTTGTGTAATGGCAACACCCTGCACATTGACAAGCATGAGCAACAAATAACACAGACAATCAGAGAAACATGAAATCAATGAACTGTAGCCATGTAGCAGATAAGACCATAGTCTTGAAGTAAAATAAAACTAGTGAAATATCTGGTACACAAATTAATACACAATTTGAAAGTAAGTCCAAAACTTCTTGCCATTGTCACTTGCAACTGTAACATGCATCAACTGAGGTTGGATCAAACAACAATGATATTTGAGAACACCAAAAGCCATCAAAATTAACAAGTAACTATTACCGAAAACTGAGAATCAAGGATTTAGAAGACAAAAAAGTGTCTCCTGTAAATCCCATGGGGAGTCAACTCTATTTTAGCAAATAGCTATTGGATGAGCTAACAAACATGGGGAGTCAACTCTATTCTAGCAAATAGCTATTAGATGAGCTAACAAACATGAATAGAAAAGTTATCTCAAATTATGAGAGTCCACGTAAAATCATACTTACGAAGAATCATACTGTTAATCACAGTCAATATGTATCTCTGTGTTACATGCATGTAAGAACAAATAACTAAAGTTACTGAATTAAAGCTCGAGTTAGACAAAGGTGAGCTTTACGAAAAAGATCCCCCAAACTAGGTGATATTGTGTATGTGTTCCAAAAGCCCTCACCAATGGGGGTCACACCCGAAAACTTAAGAACTCACATTCAAAGCAAAGGCTAATCGATCCTACCCAATATGACAACCCTGGGAACCCATAGAAACAACCGATGAGAACTAAAGCTACCAGAAACATTAGAACATTAATACCATTTTCCTTATGCACTACATAAGGATGCTCTTTCAAAAATATATATATATATATATATATTCAAAATAAATACTCCGCTTGTTCCAAAACAAGTGTCCAGTTTGATTGGCACACAATTCCAAACAAGTAATTGGACTCTATTAAATGAAAAGAGCCGGTGCAGGTGAACAACATATGTGTTGGTCCATAAAAAACTTGTGTGATGGCAAACCTTCCTTTTTATCCCCAAAGAGGGAAGTTTTCAAAAAGGATTTTTTTTCAGATCAAACCAAAAAGGCATGCTGGAAACTTATTTTGGATCGGAGGAGTAGTTCATTTGTTGAAATGATTCACCAGCACAATTTGCTTCCACCAAATTGCTAACCCACCGCCACCAGCACTAAAATGGCAAGACGGCATTAAGCAAATGACTACCCAATAACCAGCAACTATAAGTTCAGAACATAGAAATGGGCTTCACCATTCAATTATCAGACAAGATGCCCAGGTTGCGAGGAGGTTGAGCAATTTCTTGTTCGGCTACAAAAGCACATTCCAGATGGCAACTGGATATGCTCTAGGTGGGGCAAGGCAGTCATCGGGTAGCATAATTACTTCAGACTTCACTACCCTTCAGACGGTCAAGTGCGTGTAATAGGAGCAGCCTGTAATAACACTGCTCACTACTTTATGGAATTATGACTAAAAGATTAGGCCTATACACAGACCATCTGCACTATATCATGAATTGGAGTTGCAAAATAAGAAAGTATTTAGCTACACTCCGGTCTAATCCAAGGTTCAAAAACATGAAGAAAAGTCTCTCTCAAATGGATAATTTAACAGATTGAACACATTGTTTTGCCAGGTCAAGCAAGGATTTTTTATTATCATTATATACATACATTTACCAAGAAAAATTAAATATAAGGTCAACCATGGATTTGACTTGCGGCCATTTTATTTCCAGAAAAAATAACTACAAATGGAATCCAAATATAGACGCAAGTGCACATCAAATGCAGTCAACCATATCAGACCTCTTAATGCAAAGGAAGGATATTATTCTCTTGTTGAATTCAAAGAAATCCTGAATAACAGATCCTCAAGTCTAACCGTATGTTCCACACTAAAACCTCATCCCAACTTGATCCCAAAGTAGAGATTTAGACCTATATTCCACGGAGTAAGGTGTATAAATAACAAGAAGAAACAAGAACCTGAGATCAAAACCTGTTTTGAAAAATCCAGCCCAGCTTCACGAAATGCCTTCTGTACTTCCAATAAACCATTTCTGGTTTCTGGGGTACCTCCACTCTGTCAAATGCAGAACACAGAACGATATCATGTCAGAAATATACTTAAGAAGCAAGGAGGTAACAATTATCTTAAGAGAGAATAATCTTCTGTGCAGACCTTTGAAACCACTATAACCAGTGTAGATGCCAGCTCGGGACCAAGCTGTGCAATTTGATGATCAATTCCAGCTGGATCAGTGTTGTCAATGAACCTTATCTGCCAACAACAGAATGAAAGTATTACATTCCCATACCAAAAAGAAGAGCAAAACAGATATTGGCATATAAAAGCACCTTAAGAAATAGATACCATTCGTAAGGTGAACAAGGGAAGTGAAAAAACAAATTACATGAAGATTTTAAAGACTAGCTTTAATTATTTTTTTCCTGAATGACTGGTTTGACTTTTGAGTCTTTGACAACCAATTAAGTAATCAGAATTGCAATACATGGTCGCTGCTTGATCAATCACAAACCAGTTGCTCACTATCTCTGTAATAATTGAGAAGTGTATTCTTCCAAGAGATTCGACTATGCTAGGCATAATATCTTTTGAATACGTTAAAATTGAAAATAATAATTCTGCTACTTTTCACATTAGAGTAAGAATGCCTGAGCTGTGATGTGACAATGTAACACGAATCAAGCTAAATAAAACCACTTCCAAAGTGGTGGAGTTTCTTTTCTGTAGTGAGTCTTGGCCATAGTGGAGTTTCATGTCTTGCTCGTCTATAATAGGTTTTGGTCATGCAAGCAATGGTGGCTTTCCCATCCATTTCTGCTTAATTATCTATAAAGGATTATTTTTCTTAACAAAAACAATGAAAGTAAAAAATAATATAATATAAAATCTGCTTCCAAAGTACCGCAAAAATCAAGTCATTCATAAGAAAGCCAAGATTGCAGAATTCGCGAGGTTTTATGGATTACTTTCAATCAAGGCTTAGTCAACACATTAAGAGGCCCTAAAGACGCACTATGTGACTCTTGATCCACCAGCCAGACTTGATAAGAATGTAGCAGTAAAAGTGTGGAAGATAAGTTTCAAACAATCACAATTCACTTCTTATAACTTATTTTTTAGTAATTTATTTCATTTCTAAAGATTGAAATATTGGGGTATTATTGGATTTAATTGAAATATTCAGTTTGCAAAGGGATTGGGGGGGGGGGGCGATCGTCTCAATGTAGTTCTGCCCTGTCTGTCAAAATTATACAGAGGGTGATCTTTTGGGTAGAAACAGATGCACTAAACATAAACCTTCAAAATGCACTAAAACTAGAAGAATTTGATATTCTTTATTACATTAAAATTAATAAGACTGCCAACAAGGTAACAGGCATAAGACATGTACCCTACTCTAGGGTACAGGGTACTGATAAACTTATAATAAACAGCACCTAATGCAATCAAATATATAGCTCATTGGAATTGCAGCAGCCTTGATGCAACATTGGTGCAACAAGGATTACATATGAAGTGGTGTTAGAACCATTGACACATCTTAAAACTACCAGGCCGTAACATACCTTGAGAGGAGGATTATCTGGAGCCAAAGCCTCTGCAACAAACTGTGGACCAAGAGCTGAACCTCCGATTCCAACAGAGAGTATTTGAGTAAAGCGGCCCGCTGGAGAAGATGGGGGTTTAATCTGCAAGTTTTCACCAAGAAAGTTTAACGAGGAACCTACATAACATAGTGTCTATAGCTTTGATTATGAAGTTATTGCAAATGAGCTAATAAAATTAGCAAAAACAAAGACAGGTATGATATATTAAGAGCTAATTTTGGTGGCACTCGGTGATCAAATACTAACAAAGTCCACTGCAGATTGTTACAGCCATAAGGTCTGGAAATGAGGTATCCGTCATTACCGCAACACGACCTTAAAGAATTTCCAGCCCCCATAGACCAAAACGTTAACCCTATTCAGAAACATTGAGTTCACTGTACTTGTATGCAGCATACTCAATTCACATCACAAAGCGGTACAAATTATGGACCTATGCAATTGGAGATGAAAAAATATGCACTATTCAGACTTGAGCAACTGTACCTCAAATTGATCAGAGAAGACATAAATCTGCAAATCTCGTTTTCCATCTTAGGAGTATCTATATGAAGATTATCGCAGATGGAAGTTAAGCCAATATCAATACATTAGGTGCCCAATTGGTCCTTCAAACGACTGTTAGGCTCATATCCAATGTTAATATTGGCAGCACCTTCCTCGTGGGGGTATTGAAAGGCTTGTGTATCAGGAAATATGGTGTGCAACAATGCAACAGCATGACTATATAGTCTATATTAAAATGTAAGTTCCTCAATTTTGCTTTGATCTATACATGTACAAGTCATGAATACATGCACATGGTAAGATGTTACAGCATCGAGATGTTGATTTTCAGGGAAGAGTTTTAGTTCTATGTGATAAATGATGACCACTACAGGTGAAGGACCTAGTGTACAGTCAGCATAGAGCATCAAACTCAAAAGATAAAAAGAGAGGGTGAGTTTAGCTAGATTCCCATAAAGAAAGAACTGTGGGGACAAAATTCAGAAGAGCATATGATGATTGTCCCCTGAAAAGTGTCGCGTAACATTTTCTTACCTTTAAAAGGCCACAAGATGAAGTCCTGACCTAGTCTAAAGTTGTTAAAAGGGTGCGCCTAACCAATCAAGTCCCATTTTGGATTTTAAGAGAAAATTGTTCTGTGATATGACATCACGGTCTCGTGCTTCAGTGATGAAGGCACCGAGAGCCTTGCCTTGGTAGGCTTAGGCGAGCTCAATAACAAATAGCCATCTTTACTCAATTTGACTATTGACCTCCAACAACAGTAGACCATTCCACTGACAGTATGTCCTCTTTCGTGTTGCTTTCTGCTTCATCCCTATGTTGTAATTCTTCAGTGTTGATCTTCCAGGTTCGTTCTAACATCTTCTAGGTTTGTTCTTACATTTGACATATTCGTTCTAATTCCCCTTGTGATTTTTTTCTACTCTATATGCTCTGGAGAAATATTTTTCTTAATTCTTTTTCAAAATTAATTTTGCCGATCTATTCCGCTCCATCGTGCTTGCCGCTTTGAGCCTTACTCTTAAACAGTCATCGGTCCCCTACTTATAAATTATTACAGGGACGACTTATTAGGTAAATCTGATGTTATCTGAAGCATGCTAAAGAATCCTTTCAAAGTACAAGGGCAAAGCATGCATGTGGGTTGTCAATTACAGTATTCTAAAAGTACCAAGACAACCAAAAAGCAGAACCTATTTCGAAGCTCTTTTTTTGTATACGCCTTCCCTCAGAGTTATTATCTTACGGGCCTTCCAAGTTTCAGCAATATTGAAGTTGTATATTTGCTAATCTAGAAAAAGTTAATGATCATGTGGTCAACAGAAGATTCAAATTTAATACAGAGAAGTAGACGATGCTCCATACAAAGCTCAGAAGTAATTCAACTTAACTGACCTTGGCTCCAATGATGTCATCGGCGAACTTGCAAATAGCTTCGAGCGTTTTCTCAATCTGAACTTTGAGGGTAGGATTAGGGGATAAGTTAGGGTTCCGGAGCCAGTAATGTCCGACCATCCTCCCTTCATCGGGATTGGCAATAGCGCCCTTCTCCAGGTCATCCATAGCCTTAAACGCGGCCAGAAACCGGGGCTCCATTTCGGAAAGAAACTCATCAGTAAACCCTATCCGACTCACGTCCAGGTACAACCCCAGCTCCTTGTGCTGGTACAGCCAGTCAACGTACCTCTTCCACAGCACGCGCGGGTCCTTCTCCAACCCCTGCGTTGACTTTACAAGTGCATTGTTCGTTAGGCTCGCCGGAACGTCGCGCGCGACGGATTGGACGACGAGAGTGTGAGCGGAAGTAGCTCGATCGGGTCGCGTCGGGAAGAAGAGTGAGCGGAAGGGCAGCTGCTGAGAGTTTTTGAGTATTAATTTGTCAGGTTGTTTGAATGTGGAGGAGGAGGAAGGGGAGAAGAGGCCTGAAATCGAGGCCATTGTTGTTTTCTTTTTTTTCTGTAGAGAGAGAAAGTGGGGGGGGCGATGGAAACGAGGGGGGAGGAGGAGGAAGTGGTTAAGACATGGATGGAGGGAGGGAGAGTTTGGGGGAGGGAAGGCGGAAGTGGCTTTTTGGAAGGTTGTACGGGTTGTTGTCGGTCGTTGATGTCAGATATAATGTGTGTATATCGCGGACCGGTGGCCGGTGGACCGGTGGGTTATTTTAAATGACTCATCCATCCGTGATTGAATGTTGAACTTTTCATTTCACTGAATCGGTCATTCGAATAACTTTGGTAATGGTGGTCAAACGTCAATGGTTGTGCAAATACTCCATCCCGTTTGAAATTATTTTTTTCAAAATGTTTGAAAATAAATCTTCTTTAATTTATTTTGTTTAGTCAACCAAGTATGAGTCATAGTTACAAAATTATTTTAAGTTCAAAAATAATTTAATCCCATTTACATGTTGATAGAGTAATTTTTTATTTATATATTTATTAATTAAATTACTTATTTTGAAGTGGAAAAACGAATAATGTTTCGGGATTTAATGGTCAATGGTTGTGTGGACAAGGTTTGTGGGAAAATGGTTTTTGGTTTTATACTACTTTTTTAACACTAAAGAGAGTTTCATTCATTCAAATTAAATTTTATTACATTGCTAAGAAATAAAGGCATACAATTTTTTCAAGTTTCACCTTCAATCATAAAATCAGAAATTTGAGCTAGAGAGTGAGCCACGTAATTCGCTGAACGCCTCGCAAAAACTAAAGAGAAACCTTGAACCACCAATAGAAGGTGTCGGCAATCCTCAACAATAGCACCGAAGGGAGATTAATCTTTATTATTTGAGGCCATAGCTTGCACAACAATTTGAGAGTGCATTACGAAAATTACATACTTGATTCGAAGTTCCTTGATCCAACTTAGGATTTTCTTTAGGCGTAGAATCTCTGCCTTCGTGATTGCCCAAGATAGTGGTGCAATAAGCTGCTATTGCGACCCCTTTCATTTTGTACTACACCTCTGATGCCCATGCATCCTGCCCGCTTGTTCGAAAATTATTGCATCAACATTACATTTCATCGTGTCAGGACTCGATTTATGCCATTTATGCACCGAGCTGCTTTGGACTACCATTGGAGATGTTCTTTTAATAATTTGTGAATATTTCCATTGGTCGAGAAGAGTAAAATCCAATCCAATGATGTCCGTTGTGGAGGAGAGCTTGTTCTTCCGTACTATATTGTTGCAATTCTTCCATAAAGCCCAAAGACTTAATGCTATCTTCTCCATATTCTCTCGATTGTTCAGCTTGAGCAACATTTCGACCCATTGACCAAATAAAACTGGTCTATCACTCGGCCTATGAATTGAGAGTATACGCCAACAATCCATTGCTCCCTCACAATTCACAAAGATATGCATAATTGTCTCATAAAAATGTGGAAGATCGGGCATAGAAGGGGATACTCAACATGCTTTTGTCTCAACTTGTCACAAGTAGGTAGCAGATTTCTACAAGCTCTCCATAAAAATGTCCGAACTTTTTGAGGAATAGCAAGCTTACCTACTTGTTTCCACATCGTGCTCGAAGGAGATAAGGAGTAAGCAAATTCCTGGCGCAAGAAGTGATAAGCGATGTGAATCGAAATACTCCCCTTTTTTATCAAGGCACCAATACCAGCCTTTACGGAGGAATTATGGTCTACTAGCATATTG
>JAOTQG010104836.1:0-12920 GCA_025631175.1 Iris virginica
AGGGGTATGTAAAAATAGTAGGTAGAGAGAGAAAACTTGTGTTTTAAAAACTTAAGTGGTGAACAAGTTTTTGTAATATTTTTCATGTTTTGTTCCAAAAACTTAAGTGCTAAACGGATCCTTGGTTGGGTGGAGGTGGGTGCCTGGGTGGGGTAATAGGGGGTATTAAGGATGGAAATCCAAACCTGAAGGGAATATTTCCAATTAATCGAAACCAAAAGGGGTAAGCCGCATTAGAATTACCCCAATATAGAATTACGGCAAAAACCATGAGGCAGTCAAGAGTCTCTCTCCCTCTCCCTCTCTTCACCTGTCGTCCTTTGAGCCCCCCGTCTCTCGCTCCTCTGTCCATCACATTCACAGAGAAGCCAAATAGCAGCACCCCCACCAGCTGCTGCTCTACACGCCGTGCGCGCGCGCACACACGAATCTCCTGAACCTCGCTCCCTACGCCGTGCTCAACGAGTCAATGCCGGCACAAAAGCGCTCTATGGATGCTGCTCTCTCTCCCGCTCCAGACGACAACAACGATTCTCCGCAGCCCGACGACCGCGACCTCTCCGTTCAACCGGACGATAACAACGACGGTAACGTCTCGCCGCTCCGAAAACACGAGTTTCAGCTGTTTACGCGACTCGTCCACCACCGGATATATGAATGTGATTACTTGGTTCGCCTCTCACCTCGTTCCATCTTTTTTCTTCTCCTGAACAGATTCCGACGGAAGCGTTTCTTCTACAAGCTGCGAGAAAGATGAGTATGTTTTTGTTTCCTCTATCCTCTCCAGTCTTATGTCTCTGTGTGTTCGTGAATTAGTCGTGATTTACTTTACATCGTGATTTTTTTGACTTGATCAGTGTCTTACACCGCTTGAGATCTGCATGGGTCCTGCTGTAAAATTCGGTTGGAACTTTACCTACATTATGAAAATATGAGCTATACACGTGTTACTGGACTGTTTGGAGTTCGATTTTTCTTTTTTGAATTTGAATTGCAGTTCTTTGCATTCTTATAATTGGACTTATTTGTTTGTGCCTGAATTGTTGGTTGCTTTTCTGCTTGAGTATGATTTTACAATACTTCAATTATTGCAGCCTGGTGTTTGATTGACCATATAGCTTATGTTTGCTAGTGAGATTGCGCTTATTTTACTTTTATCTGACTTTGTTTAGCGGTTTTATTTCGTTGTAAAAAAACGAGCTTATATGTGCTCCTTAAGTTTTGTATATGTGGTTCATTTATTGTGAAAGTAAATTTAGTTATTTGTACAGATTTAGGAAGTGAATACAAACGAATTTTAGTTTGGATGGTTAAAATGATGTGATTGTTTCTGATTACCATATATGCTGCATGAAGTTGTGTGGTATATTTTTGGTGCCTCAATTACCACTCACGAATTTCCTCAGTTACTAATGTAATATTCTGATATCGACACGTTGAAATCCTTGAATCAGAGTGATGTGATCAGTAGTTCATCCCGATTACTGCTGTTGTTTTCTGCTGCTGTGGGCATGACTATGTACTTAAGTATGAATGGCTCTATTATTTTTCATCTGATCCTTGGATCTTACATATCACATCCACTGTACAAATTCCTGTGTGTTGAGAAAGCATCCTCATCAGCAACGTGCTTGCTTGTTATGACCAAAGTGATAGTGATGCTCCTCTACAATCTATCTCTGTCACATGTCAAATGGTATTTACATCCTTGTTTGGATGGCATGAGTACAGATGTGATGGGAAGACATCCATTCATCCAATAAGATTACCTTGTAGAGCGGGTATCTCATTCCTCCCATAGATGGTGCGAATGAGTCAATAGCCCATTTTTGGCATATTTTGAGTATAACAAACACATTAAATTCATTTTATTACTTTCTTTAATCAATAATAAATTCATTTCTCGAAGGGATTCATACTCCCATTCAAACGCATTTATGTAAAAGCTAGGGAACTCATTACTAGGAATCACGTTACGGGGTGATGGGATCCCTTTCCTTGTCTCAATGCCTGCCATCCAAGCAAAGCCTAAGCTCGACCTATAAGGTTATAGCCCACAGTGCTTCTAGTTCATTGCATGGTCCACAACCAGCCAAGTGTGGTGCTTATGTTACTTGTAGAAAGTAGGCTTCAGCAGAATCCACTAGGACCTTCCTCAACATGGCATTCCCTTAATGCCTATAATCCACCTATTGACATAGCCAAGTGTGGTGCTTATGTAAGGGTTTGATTCACCAAATCATTCATGATTTGACAACTATATGCATGATCTGGCGTCCATATTCGTTGCAGTATAGATGAATAAGGTTACACTCCTGGTATGGCTGTTCTTCTAATTCTTTTACACTCCTGGTATGGCTGTTCTTCTAATTCTTTTACACTCCTGGTATGGCTGTTCTTCTAATTCTTTCTTATGGTACTACTAGTTCTCATTGTGATGAAAGTGTTCTAGGTATCCAATGTCTTCTTAAGCTTAACCCTGCCTTTGAACTATGTTTTCATCATATTATCTTCCAATCGTACCATCCTGGAAATACAATTAGTCAGTACGTTACCATTTCGCAAAATGCATTGGGTGCTCGGTGCTCCCTTTTAGATGGTCCCCGCATTCTTGCTAGTTACTGGTCATATAATTAAATACTAGTACACTGATTTTAGACTCCCTTGCATTTGAAAAGCCTCACTTCCTTTGGGTGCTGCAGGACTTTAGAGGTGGCCTGTACTGGGTTCTAGAGGTGTTACCCAATGTGCATAGCTACGCAGCCGCAAGAAAAACCTTGCAGCTTGGTGTGGATATGCTATGGTACCTACAGGAAGAGAAAATTGTAGGTGCTCATATTAAACTTAAAACTTATTTACGTTTCCATCTAATGGGGGACTTCCTCAAAAAGCTGTATTGAGGGAAGAAAAAGGTGAGTGACCTAAGGCGTGCACCCCCCTTGGTGTTTTTTCAGTCTATACATTTTATATATCAGAAAATGGCTTGAATTCTAGCTTTCAAAAAACATGGTTTAAGCTTTTAGGGGCAATGTGTTGATCCATTCCAAGTTCTTGGCTTGACTTGTGTTCAGTCTTGAGGCTTTACAAAAGAGGTGACCTGAAATTCTTGTAAGGTGAGCTGAAGCAAGACCTTCATTGTTAGCCCCAACCCGACTTAGGTTTAAGCATAGGACCCAACATTTCTTTTCTGTGAAGGTGTTACTAGCACCATATACGATGAGCCCATTTTCTCATGGACCACTTCTAGCATTAATACCCAAACAATCCTCAGGATCATAGTTGTGAAAGGCGCTCACCCGCCTCGCCTTTTTCCTCCTCAAAGGGGTCCATCGCCTCAAAGTTCCAGGTCGGCTGACGCTAGCCTTTTTAGCAGGGCCGTCGCCCTTGACACCTCAGACGCCAGGCTGCCTTGGTCGCATTTGTGTTTTGTGGGTTTCCAACGTCCTCTAATCATTTTTGAGCCAAATCTGGTCCAAAATGTGTGCTGGTCCCTCCGATGTTTTAGCCACAATTGGTTGCCTTTCTTGCCGGCACTTTTAAACCGCAATTAGGAAGTTGGTTTTCAAACACGGTGAGTTTCTAGCTAATTTTGGTGCTGTCTATAATTATACTTTCACCTTCTTGCATGATTGTTTAATTTCTTGTTCAAAGTTTTAATTCAGCTTATAATTTGCTTTAGAACCATAACTTAGAATGTTGAAAAATTCATGTTCTTGATATTATATGTGAACTTAATTTCAACCTTTTTCATTTATAACATGTTGGAGATTTGTTAGCATCTATACTGTATAATATATGGGGTTTTTTCATGTTTGCCTTCCAAAAGAGCAATCTTTTTTTCTCAAAATTTTGAAAATTAAATAAAACAAATGGCAATCAATCATTGGCCATTGCATAAAGTTTAAATTTTAAATATGTACAAGGCCTCTATAACTTGTCAGATGTGAGCAAAGGCAATCCCTTTTACTATGCACCTCATTGATTTTAATAAAACAAATGGAGTACCAGCGAGTGCATTGGTACTAACCATGCACGCCTGTTCATCATTTCCAGGTCATTGTATTAACAAAGTCTATCATTTGCAGATGCAATTTGAATTGGTACTAAACATGCATGATTCGGGAGATGAAAGGTCAATCTTGAAAAGGGAAATACTGTTAACCCCACACATATGGGACATAGTAGTTCTATATTTGGAGCTGAATATGAATTATATTTGCTCTTTTTACTATGCTTTTTATGAATACTGTTAAAACCCCTAACCCTGATCCTATCCCAAACTCTAAACTCACCAATATCCTAAATGAGAAGTTCGGATCATAATTCATCATTGTGACTCTCGTTCTTGATTTTTTCTGACCTCTTCAAACTAGTAATTCTTTTTTTTTTTGCTCGCCAACAACGATTATAATAAAAAATAATAGCAATTCTTTGCTTATTATGCTTCTGCAAATCTCTCTTTCATCCGTTAGGTTTCTATTATCTGTTAAGAAGTATTAAAGAGATGGCATTCATTAAGTTCTTTTTGTTGAAAGGAGATACTCCCCACGTTTCGATTTAACTTACCATGATAGCAACATGTTGTGAGAACAAAATGTCGCTTTCAGGACAATTAAAATGAAACGGAGGGAGTACTATTTAATGATTTAATCCCCCCGCCCCCTCCATTCCCTCTCTCAAGTCTCAATAAAGGCACAATTCCGTCCTTAATAGTTTCTGTCTTTTACTTAACCTTTAAGTTTGTATATCTTGTTTTAAGTTTCTTTCATTCTGTTTATTTTATTTGGCCTTTTCTCCTTGGCATTATTTTTTTTTGGCTGAACTGGCAACAGTGCTACACAACACTGCATTTTACTTAATTTTGCAGTTAATCTTCCTTACCTAAACTACGTTTTACTTCATTTGCTTTTCCTCTTCTGATGTTATTCGTCATCATTATTTCGTTAAAAGTGCATACTATTTCACTAAGTGAATTAGGCCTTTTGTTATTGTTATTTTCTTCAGATAAAGTAATGTAGGTATTTCTGGTGTTCCCTTTCTTTTTTATTATTTCTGCTATCTGTTTTTTTTTTCTTTTTTCTTTCTAATTCAGTGGATTAACATGGATTGGAAATTCTTTCTTTCACTTCTGTATTTTATATGACTATATGGCATGAAAATCTAAAAGCAATTGGTATATGCTTCTCATTTTGAACATGAAACTAGTAGTGAAATTCATTAATAAATGTAAGCACTTTTTTCTTCCCCTTACTCGATGATGGGCTGGGAATGGGGATACTGTTCAATGTTCGGAAGATGGTTTGGATGGGAAATACTTCTCTTCAAGTGGCTTTTCCTCGTTTTCTATCGTCTTTCTTCCGTCCATTTGGCTCCCATTTGTTCCTTTTGTTATAGAGGGGCAGATCAGAGTCTTTTGTGGAATATTCATTTCTTTCGTACTAAGAATGATCGGGAGGCTGTTGAGGTTGCCAATCTTCTAGAATCCCTTTCTCAAGTTCTACTTCTTTGGACTCTTGGATTTGGACTTTAGAGAGTGTAGGTGCCTTTTCGTGCCGTTCTTTCCTTTCTTACTTTACTTGGTCGGCTAACCCCTCGACAATCCGCTATCTCCCATTATTTGTAATGCTAACGTCCCATTCAAAATTAGGGCTTTTGTTTGGTCTCTCGTTCTTCACGAGCTTAATACCAATGACATGAGGGTGATCCAAAGACCCTAACGTTGCTCTCCCCTGATTGGTCCGTGATTTGTAAGGGCTCTTCTGAATCACATGACCACTTGTTTCTTCATTGTAAGGTTGCCAGATTTTTGTGGAACAACTTAATTGGGATGGCAGATGAAGCTTGGATTAGTCCAAGGTCAATTTCTGAGTTCCTTCTTATCCACTTTAGAGGCTTTATTAAGAGTAGTAATGCGACTCTCATTTGGCGTTCTGTGATATTTGTGCGTTACTGTATATCTGGAATGAACATAATTCCAAATTGTTTTGAGATCAGTAGTTGTCATGTTCTTTGGTGTGGGACAGGGTGGTTTTTTTGGCTTTGATGTTGGCCTCAGCTAAAGGAGCATTCAGAGAGGTGTCCCGTGGATATGCAGCGGCGATCTTTGCTTCATTAGTTTATTGTGTTCAGTCCTTAGGCGTGTTGTTTTAGTTCCACTTCTTCCCTTCTTGTTTCTTGTTTCTTGTTTCAATGGACTGCTTGTCCGTCGTTTGTATTCTCTTTTGTATCTTCTTTTTATATAATGAATTCTTCTTTTTCTATCAAAAAAGGAAAAAAGCTAATTGGTTTTTGTTTCTTTTAACATTGTTTGCCACATGAAAAGCCATACATATTCGAACTATATGTTAGATATTGATGATGAAAATGAAAGTCAGAATGATTCCATAAAGGTAATGAAAGAAAGGAGAATCAAAAGAATGGAAATTCTACTCCTTTTTGTTGTCTTTGTAGTTGCATTCGGGTTTCATATTATATACTGTTTTATGAGAAGACTTTATCCATCTTTTGTTGATAAAACTGATAAGTTGGGACATTTACTATTCTATTTGGATTATAGCTTATTGTATATTGTATAAATGGGCCTTGAGATACCTTAACATGATTTCGTATGATTATCTTTCAATCTTGAACAATTCTTTAGTTTCATTCCCAATATTAATGAACAACTTTTAACACTAATTTTGAGCAGCGGTAGTGATAGATATTGTATACTCCCTCCATTCAGTACAAAGAGGCCATGATTTAAGTGAAACTTTTTAATTTTATATTTTTGTGACGTATTTTGTTTTGTACCAAAATCATATTCTTCACTCTAAAACATGCAAGAAAGCTAATGTTTATCAAGAAAAAAAATATTGAGAAACAAACCAAAGATTTTATAGTTTAATTTTGATTTACCCGGTGTAAAAGAAGTGCAATAAGTTACTATCATATTGTACATTGTTACTTCATTTTGTCAAATGTTTTTGGTATTTGAGGTGTTGCATTTGGGACAATTTTATGGCATTTATAACTTTTTGTTGGACATTGAAGTTGTGAAGAGTATTTATATTTGATAGTCGAGTTTCACAATTAGGATGTTTACATTGTCATTTGATTACAAAAGATTAAAATGAGTTAAGGAAACCCTATGGATTGTTAATGGTTAGAGTGAAATCAAATAGATCGGCTATTGAAAAGTCTTAAGAAACTCAACATCAGTTGATTGCGTAGGAAAGTCATGCATAGCTTGAATGTGTTCTACTCCCTTCTTTTCAAATTTACGTATCCATGAAAGTGACATGTTGTGAGGGAAAATGTCCCCATCATAAACACTTAAATTGAAACGGAGGGAGTAGTATATAATATATTTTCTTACATTTTTTTCCCTCTTTACTGTCGCCTTGCTCGCCTTTCAGTTGCCCAGATGTCGCCGCACCTTTTGCCTTGAAGAGAATACCTCTCGCCCATCTTTCACCTTAATAACTATTTTCAGGATCCCTCCTAATAGATGTCCAACACGGAATCTTTAAATCCTCACTGGCAAGCTCCAACGGATGTGGCATAATTTAGACTGTAAGCTTGTGTCATTGGCTTTTTTTGGACTGCAAGCCTGCTTCTAAATGCATAAGGCAAGGGGTGAAGCTCCTCAGATCAGCTTTGGTAGAATGAACTTGAATTTTTGATCTTTTCCAGTTCAGTGCAGCGGTAATGGGTCTGGTTATGGGAGTCACCTTTGCCAAAAATTGGCCAAGGTTGTACACCATCTTATGCCAGTCATATTTGACTATACTTGAGATGACATTTAGTTTTGATGGCCTTTTCTTTGCTGCCGAACACATAATCCTAGAATAGCTTTGCTAGTTGAATCCTAGATCGAAGTTCATAGGATGGGTTTTGATGTTTAATAAGAATAGGCTTCAATTTTCTTAATTATTGTATGGGATGAGATGCATTTAGTGTCGCTTTTATGGTATATCTTTATGATTTGGCTTGGGGGTGCCTTGTGATGAGTTCCCATCTCAGAGTTGTACAGGGATTAGGCTGCTTTGGTTTCTTAGTTTTTTGCTTTATCTAATGGCTTTTTCTGTTCTTCTCTGTATTTCTTGGGCTCCTCATCTTTTTCTTTTTGGTGTTCATTGGTTTATTAGAACTGATGATGCTCCCAGTTGTTATCTATACATTTTGTGGAGGCTTTAATTTGAAGGACTTTATCTTGTGTTCATGTACTTTGAGGTTCAAATGTCATGTGTGTTAAGGTTAGCTTATGTGATAATAAGACTGAGTCTCCCACGTTTAACTCTCCTCTTTTTCTGGCAGCATGTACCTCAGTAAACATCGTATCTGACTTTTGCCAAACACTCTATCCATCCCAAGTTTACAAAGACACTCGTGTGACTGATACTTACCAAAATGAAGCTAAATAAAGAAGGAAAGACAATATATAAAAGTATTTGCCATCGTCATTTGATGTTATTCGGTTGATGAAGACATGAAATTCTTAAAAACATTGACTTCTAGAAAAAGGAAATGGCCTAGGACAGCCTAAGAAAATGTAAAAGAGAAGTTCAGCATTATTGGAACAATTTCTGTTTGTTTTCTCATGTTCAAAAATCAAATCTTGGATTCACTGTTATAAATTATAAGATTAATTACGTGCATACTTATAATTTATCATTTTGAACAATATGCAGATGAAAGTTATGTTCTACCTTAAATCCACATAATAATTATGTTAATTGTAGAACGGGGACTGAGAACTGTTCTGATAATGCCAAAAGAAAGGCTCTAAAATAGGAAAGAAATGATGTTTCCAACAACTGTTTGATCATGTTCACCTACTGATAGAAAAGGGCTTGCATATGGTCATTGTTCAGCACAGGAAATGGTTTGGCAATGGCAGATTGTGCGATAATCTTAACTGGTCGTAAGGATTTTTTTAAAATTATTATTATTATTATTTGCAGATTTGTCTTCGTGAAACTGGCTGAAGTACGCAAGGAAGTGCAATGCCCAATTTGTTTAGGTACTATTTCAGAATGTTAGATTCTTAATGCTTTTACTTCTTAATTTCATAGCAGTGTATGTTTTGGTGCGATCATAGTGATAACAAATGTTTTGCATTTATAAAGAGGGATATTTGACATGTTAACCGTCTGACACCCTTTTCAATGAGCCTTGGTGGTAGCCGCTAATGATTGATGAAAACACATTTCAACCACTATCGCACATCCACACACATGCCGCACACATATACGACATTATAGAGAAACTTATCTCATATATATATATATATTTATATAATTAGAGATTGGGAACAAGTATGAGTGATTGTACATACGTGCTCCAGATCTGTTTCTACTGTGAAAATTGCATGTCATTTTAGAAAATAGGGATCGCTTTATCTTATTAATCTGAACTACTTATTTACTGTCCAATCTCATTATATATGGAAATGTGTTGCAGCTCTGTTCCTGGGACTTTGTTGTAAGAGTGCTATTTTGATAGTTTGAAAGACCTGGGGAGTTAAGGGCAGGGTGTTTGAGTCCAGATTAAGATAAAAATGGATTCAATATATAGCTTTGATACTGTTTTTCAAAATGGATTAAGTCTGTGCAATCTTCTCTTTGGGCTAGGAGTTTTGGAGCTTTCCAGGGTTTGTCTTAGCGGCTATAGAGTAATATGTCTTTATTTGCTGTTTTTTGGGTGGATTACTTGTCTGCCTTCGTTGTACCGTCTTTCTATATCAATGATATTCTTCTTTTATAAAAAAAAATGCTGTTTTTCACACACCTCTGCCCAAACATGTGTATTTCCCCTGCTTTCATGTGTTACATTATACATATCCAGTCTACTCCAATCTCCACATTGACGACGGAAGGAATCTCAGTGGAGTAGATAAATCTTTATGCGGACGCTCGGCTTCTATGTGAAATTCATGAATGAAATACTTGGGCTCAAATGTCAATTAGGCATGTTAAGCTTTCGTGCTAAGGAAGGAATGATAGCAGGCCTATGTGAGATGCCAGCACATGGTACCACTAGATGTGGTAGTAGACAAAATTAAGGTAGTTTCAGTGAAGTTATCGTGCATTTTGGGGAAATCATATAACGGGATTCAGACTTTAGCAGTCGGCCAAAAGGTGGTAGCAAGGCATTTGAAATAGTTGAAAGGGCTGTAGCTTCATGGTGTAGCATTGTGTTTGAAGAGGGAATGCATATGATTTATGCATTGTTGCGGTGGAATAAAGAAGCCCAAAAATCAAAGCAGAAGGAGTTCAAAGTTTCAAACTTAAAAAAAAAAGTGAAATCTGGATGACTTTAAACAATGAAAATCGGCATAAGTAAAGAAATTGGTGAGAGAGGTTAAGTCTAAACCTTTTATTGAATTTGTAGCTGCTAAAGATGGTAAAAGATTTTTGACAAACTTGCTGGATTAGGGGAGAGGAAAACTATCCACCAAAGAAAGAACAAAAAGCAAAATTTGGAAATACTAAGTGAACAATGTTTCGAAAACATATGAAACTGCAACACACTTTTGGACCAGATAGAATTAGTATGAGGAATGGGATTCCTTTTGAAGAATGGAAGGGCCTACACATCGAGGGAGTGTATTGGCTAGTAATGCTATATTCCCCCTCCGTCTCAATTATATTGGCCACAAGTCAAAAGCTCACAGTTTAAGAACTCTTAATATATGCCTCTTTTCAGGGTTCTTTCCAATCATGCCCTTCTTAACGATTAATTTGACTCTTCATAAATATTCACTTACCTTGTAAATACATTGCATAGTTAGGGTGAAACTGGAAAGTAATTACTTAATTTTTATTGAATTTAAAGTGGGCAAATACTTTGAGACAAGCACAAACGGAAAGTTGGCCAATATAAATGAGACGGTGGGAGTAATAAGATCCTGTTCTCGAATAGAATCCATGATTGGTGTGGAAGAGATTATTGTTCCAGTCTGCCAAAAAGTGTGGGAGACATCCAAAGTTCTGTAAAATATAGAAGTTTTGAATCAATCAATCATTAAAGTAAAGATATTCATGATGAAACTCCATTGTGTTTGAAAATCAGTTTGGGTCTACATATAGGAGGTCGACAATTGAAGCTCTCTTATCTGAGAGAATATTGAGGGAAAGATAGAGGAAAAAGGATTGACTTATGGGGTTACTGAGTTATAGATGGCATAAGATTGAGTGTCGTTAGAGATCAATTGTTGGGTGTTTGAAGAAGAAAGTGCAATATGTTAATGTGATCAAGGTCCAAGGATATGTATTGCAGAGTTGTGACTACCATTGGATATATAACATGTGGGACTTGCCAGTAATCCCAATCACTTTAGGAGTTTTCAACAATCATTAAGGATATAAGTTGTGTCTTTTGACTAATGCCCTTACGAAACAGAATTGCAAAAATAAATTCATGTGACAGATCTGAAGTAACTGGGACAAAGACCGAAATGGGTCGAGATAATGAATATGTTTGTGGAGGACAGTTTTGGTGCAAATATCCTTTACTTTAAGATAGTGGGATCTCTCTTCTAGTAGTACCGAGTCACTGACTAGCACCTTTAAGGTTGTATTATGAATTCATTCAACATGTACACTTGCACCCTAACCACATTTAGTGTCTCCACATCCACACCTACTATCTGGTTAACATATCAAATGTTATTCGAGTTAATTGTATTTATTAGGAAATAGAGTTCTGATTCGTTGGATATAACTCAATCTAGTAAAAACTTAAAGTTTAGAGAATTGTGATCTAAACTGTGAATGTCTCACCATGGTTTATTTCCGTAGTGTAATATGCCAACAGGCCTTGAACTTTTACAAGGAAGGTTGTATTCTTCATTACCAAGTGCATGCTTTTCCCCTATATTCATTTCCTTTGTTTTTCTGCATTCCCTTTTGTTGATAGGGATCATCCGGAAGACTAGAACGGTTATGGAATGCCTGCACCGCTTTTGCAGAGAATGTATCGACAAATCTATGAGACTGGGGTATGTATTCATCTGATCTCCCTTTCCTCAACCCCCCCCCCCCCCACCAAAATCACCTGGTTTGTATGATTCTTCCTAATTGACTCCCTCTTCATGCAGGAATAATGAGTGTCCTGCTTGTCGGACACATTGTGCAAGTCGCCGTTCTCTTAGAGATGATCCGAACTACGATGCTCTGATTGCAGTCCTATATCCAGATATAGACAAGTATGAGGCAGAGGTACAGTTCCTTCCATGAATCTTGTATTCAGGGGCTATTTCTGTATATGTTATATCCTCATGACTTCTCATTGCTCCTATACCTGGTTTTAGGAGTTTGCTTTTCATGAAGAGGAGAAGGCTCGCAATAAGCAGGTGACATGATTTGATATTAGTTGTTTTTTATCAATATGATTCAGTTTGGGTCTTATGGAGGTACTTTCACTTCACATGTGCATATTAGAGGAGGTCATTGACTTGGGACAACAAAAATTTCCAATTTTTGCTGAAAGGATTGGCATTCTCCTATGAATGCAAATCTAAACAAAATGGAATGTAAAAGTTAATAAGATCTGGCAGGAAAGGTGCATTATATTCTAGAGAAGAGATTTGATTATTGCTGCATGAACCCTGATATAGAACATGATCCAAGTCTTTTGGATAGCAACTCATGTTTGCCAAGTGATCCCTTCAGCTAGACTACCCATTCTGTTTTTGGTCTTCTGATTATATATATATATATATGTATATGTATAGGAAAATGATGAAATACAAACCATAAATATCGTACAAACGTGCGAACTGTTGTATCTTAGTACTTTTTTGTTGCATCTTCGTTAATTTTGTTGTATCTTAATTTTTTTGTTGTACCTTAATAAGATCCCGTTGTATGTTATTACGTTTTTGTTGTATCTTCACATCTTAGTTAGTTTGTTGTATATTTACGAATATGTTGTAT
>JAOTQG010104847.1:0-12920 GCA_025631175.1 Iris virginica
TAACGGAATGACCTTTTGTGAGAAAAATGAAAGTTCGATGATGATAAATAATAAAAAAAATACTTCGATGACTGAATGTAAAAAACGAGTATAGTTGAGTGATTTTTCTTGCTGTTTACCCTAAAAAAAAAAGTTGAGACTGCAATCCCGGCAGTCCCCCACTGACGCTGCCCTGAGCCAACGTAAAGGAGGTAAATTGCACGATGTGCATCACAGAAGTTAGGGTCTACTTTTAAAGAAGTGGTTTGTATAAATTTATTAGTACTAAATTTTATCAGAAAGATAATGCATTACGTATCGCGAGTCTAAATCACGTGTCCTATTTGGTGTCTCATTATCTCTTACAGTATTCTAAAATCTCATCTTAACAGTTTAAAATTTAAAAGATGATCTAAAAATTTTAAATTTAAATTAATTATATATGTGTCGTATTTAAAAGATATGGGACAAAAGATAAGACACCAAATGAGACAGAAAATCTCAATTCATATATTGCACAACCAATCGATATGTTGTATTATATAAATCGTACAGTACATCAGTTAATTGTGCGAATGATATGTACGGGTGATTTATGCTATGTATGTAACACTACTCTTATTCTCCTCGATATCATCTTCAGTCCAATTTATGTATCCTAATTTAATAAATATATAATTTTAAAAGATAATTTGATTATGTAGTTAAGAAGTAATTAATAGTGGATCGAAGAAAAAAATATGGTTCTAATGCTTTTATTTTTCATTGAAAAAGAAAATCTCAAATACTCCACTCTTATCTTTGAACATTCCAATAAAATAGTAAATGATTAAATTGGAAGGGATGCAAATAATATTTATGTAATACTACTAGTAATTAATTAGCAATTTCAACCAACGGGGTTGGTCCAAGTGGTAAGCGGTTTGGATTCGCTTAAGGGAGGTCTCGAGTTCGAGTCTCACCGTATGCAGAAAATCTCCGTTGGGAGATTCACCCGCCAATGCTAGGTACGCGATCCGGGTCAGACTGGATTAGTAAGTACATAGTACTTGATACCAGTGAACAATCAAAAAATAAAAAAATAAATTAGCAATTTCAATGCTACTCTTCTTCCTTTTTTTCACATCTAAGTTCGAGTTCAATCTTCATGTGTATTCATTCCCATGAAAGGTACAGTATATATAATGTTGGAGTAAAAAAGAAAATAAAAATTATTATAAGGAACAAAATGAAAAGAAAGAAAGATATTAGTAATGATCGAAAAATTAGGAACATCACCCTAACAAAAGTCACCAAATTGACAATAATAATTAATGATACTATTATAATAACTCTTCGTTGAGAATTAATCTATATAGTATCTAAAATTGCTTACAGTAATTTTCCTTTAATATAATTTAGTATGGAACAATAATATTTTACTATTTTCCTTTAATTCATTGATTTCGCACTCTATTAGTAAATGTCTCATTATTATTTACATTGATAATTGCAGTCTATTATAATGTGTTTGGTTTGAGGGAAAATATGAAGAATGAAAAATGAGTGCGGAAAATAGAAGAGGAGTATTTATTTTTATTTGTTTAGTAGGAGGGTAAATATGAAGGAGGGTAAAGTGGAGGAAATAAAAAATACCTCTTATTTATTAAAAAATTATCCTTCAAAAATGAGATAAAAAGTGAAGGAAAAAGTGAAAGAAAAAAAATTAAAGGTTGATGTGCCCTTCTCAAACCTTTTCTTCCCTCCTGCATTTCGTACTAAATAAGTAAAAATGAAATTCCTCTATTTTTCTCTTTTCAACCAAACAATCAAAGTTTCACCCCCTAGGATTTGAAAGTTAAACACTCGTATTTTTCACTCATTCTATTTTTCGTCCCTTCTACTTTCCGTCCCTCCAACCAAACGGATCATATTACCTCTGTGTGCTTTTTAAAGGTTAACATTTTATCCAAAAGAAAAGATAGTTATAAGAGACGTGCTATATGTACCGCCACTAATCAACCGGAAATCAACCGCATGCTTTACAGATTTGTACTTTATCACCAAAGTACAAGTCCGTGAAGCACACGGTTGAAATCAGGTTGATCAGTGGCTGTATATTTAGCATTTTTGTAGTTATAAACAAGTGAGAAAAAATTCTCCATTCCCAAAGTTGTCACCTAAAGTTACATAGCCCCCCAGCATCCAAATTGACCCATATGATACCCTACCTACCAAAATAATCCATCCCCCCCCCTCCCAAAAGCCAATTTTGGAGGCCAATTTCGGTCCAAATTCGACACGTGTTGTGCACGTCAGGGGTTGTAAAGGAATTATACAGCCAACTTGTGCATGGGTTCCATTTGTGCCGGAGGGAAATTACATGCCTTTTGTGCGTGGGTCCCATTTGCACGCTAGAGAAATCCTCAAATTGAGTACAATGAGCACTAAACCCTAAATATGATCGACCTTCCTATTGACATGCATAAATGAAATTTAGGTTGAGATTTTTATCTTTACGTGATTTTGAGTGATGAAAATTACGAGGGTGAGTAGAACATAAAAAGACTCATCATTTGAAGACCGAAATGCCAATTATAGTGAATTTGGCTTTAACTTTCTATAGAATATTGTAATGTTATAAAGTAAAACTAGTGGTTATAGGAAGTAGAATATATTATATCATTGTTTGTTGGTTCTTTAATGTATTGAAATGTGCGGGGTTTGATTTTGGTCTTTTGGGGGTAAAGTAAAAAGAAAGGAACTTTATTTGATTCTGGATTGTACTAGGAATATTTGATATCCGTAACGTCAACATGTAAGCTCATTCTTACAACAGTTGGGGTTGAGGTAAACAATGAGATGTACATTGGTAGGTGTGGTTTTAGTGGATAAAATAAGGGCCAATGGTGGCCCTTTGTTTTTTTATTTGCATAGAGTAGTAGAAAGGACAAATGGTCCCCATTCTGTTGGTTTTATGCATTATTAATACTTTATTGGTTATTTAATTGATTTTTTTGTCAAGTCAATAGTATTATTTATTGTTTATGTGTTGGTTGCATTTATGTGTGCAGGTACTGAGTGGTTCACTACAAGGGTACAATGATTACTCAACCGATGGTGGACATTTTATCTATGTTCCTAGGATAGATATGTGGATGGGGATGTTGAAGTAACTAGTATATTAGATATAGATCACATTTCAATGCCAGTCTTTGATTAGATTTAAAAACTTTGGGCAGGATGATTACTCAACCGATTACTATACCTTTAACCCAGAAAACTTGGAAGAAGGGTTGAAGTTAATATCTAGTGAGGAGGCGGTGCTTAAAGTTGTAGGGAAACTAAGGGTTAACAATATGACCATTGACATGTTTTGCAAACACCGTAGGATGTATGAATTCTTACCATTACACCTCCATTTCCAATAAGCAAAAAGGTCTGGTTCCCAGTCTCTAGTTCCTGATGTAGAGTTGAGATTTTGCGTGAAATACTTGCATGATAACTTCAAGCTCCAGTTTAGAGAGAATTTGTTGAAGCAAATGTTGTATGCATGTACAAAGGAAACTTACATTGAAAAATTCAATGTTGAGATGGAGAAGTTGAAAGTTAAGATGAGGGGGCTTATAATTGGCTTGCTAGTAAAAATTCCACACAGTGGAGTAGAGTCATTTTTTTCTACTAGACATTGTTGTGACGTGCTTCTTAACAATCATAGTGAAGCCTTTAATGGCTGAATTTGGAAGGAAAGGTCTAAGCCTATCTTGAATTTACCGAAGTGGATCAGGTTGTATATGATGACAAGGTTGCAAAAAAATAGCGAAAAGATGAAGGCCTACCCTATCTTACTATGTTCAAGAGTACAAGAAAAACTGGAAAAAAACAAACTTGACTCCCATGGTTATATCTCTCAAATACCAAATCAGGGGCATGTGGGGAAGCCAATATGAAGTTGACATTAATGCTAGGGAGTATTCTCTTATATAGGGGCACTTGTCAGATATACCTTGCCTCTCATGCTATTTCTACTTTAAATCAAAATCAGTATGAACCTGAGCAATATATTGCACAGCGGTATATGAAGGACACGTACATGTTGGCTTATAAAAATATGGTTTACCCTATTAGAGGTCAAGATCAATGACCAAAAATTGGCCTTGAGGTGTGTCCAGTACCAATGAAAGAGAAAAGGAAGGGAAGGATTGGGATGAGGAGAATAAGATAGTTGGATGAAGGGATAGCCAAACCCCACAAACAAAGAAAGTTTCAAGACACTGTCAGACATACAATTTGCAAGCAAGAATATCATAATGATAGGAGTTGTCCTAACATGCCTCAAAGAATCAAATTAGGATGCAACATCAACACCTAAAGCTAGGAAAATCAAATTGGCCGTAAGTTACCTTTATTTGATATACATTAATATCTAGAGTACACGGGAGGTTAGTGTTGCTACAGTGTTTTTTTAGTTAATCACAACCGTTGAATCCAACGGCTAAGAGTTTCATCGTGTGGTTGGAAGAGAGAGGGAGAGAGAGCTGAATTTTGTTACTGTCCTTCCCGAGGCGATTTTGACTATGATTTGTGTTCTTGCTGCATATTGTGTCGTTGCTGTGATTTGTGTCCTAGGAGGTTTGTGGATAAGTAGAGTAGACTGTATAGTAGTAGTAGAGAGATGAGATCTTACATTTTTTCTTCTTTTTTTCCTTTTTGTTTTTTTTGTCTTCTATACTACTCCTCTTTTTAATTTGATTTTTTTCTTATTTTCTTTGTAATTTTACATTATTTATAGTAAATAAATTCTTAGGAATATAAGACCTTTTTTTTTTCATTTCTTGTCTTTTTTTCCCTTTTTAATTTAACATTATTTATAGTCATTTTACAAATATCTTACCGTACCCTTGGGCACGAGCTTACACTAGTAATTTACATAAATGTTCTATTTCAATTTAGAACTGTTAATTACAATGAATGTGCAGGTGAAAAAAGCAGTTAATAAAAATGAAAGTGGTTTGATCGGTAACACAAGCAAAACGAAAACACACACACAAAAAATATATCATTAGTAAGCGTCTAATCTACTTTGTTGCTATTTTCTTTTTAAATATTATTGGATATTGATGGTAATTTATGTGATTTACTTGATAATAACTTACTGATGTCCAATATCCAAGTTTAACTTGATAATAGCACTCTAATGACTTTGTTTTGTGATTTATTTATTCTAATTAAATGTAATTATATATTTGAATATAGCCGGATTTCAACCATACAAAGTTATGGTGAAGTTA
Source organism: Iris virginica (assembly GCA_025631175.1). NCBI lineage: Eukaryota > Viridiplantae > Streptophyta > Magnoliopsida > Asparagales > Iridaceae > Iris > Iris virginica. The sequence goes on from JAOTQG010104847.1 coordinate 5,250, forward strand.
CATTTACAAGGGTAGGGAGTTCAACACAACATGTAAGTGTTAATGCTTTTAAATGTAATTTTAATATCCTGATGTACTCTATTCAATAAGGTTGGTGGTATTTATTTAAGCATGCAAGTATATGAGGATTGACTAATTTTACTAATGATCCTGTCACTAATTGACCAATTCTCCATTTGTTGAACTAATTGGACAATCTTCATGTCTCTTCTTTCAATTTCAGTTTCTAAATTCTTGATACTGGATCTCAGACGTGCCAATGTCACGATCCTCTTCGATCTTTCAAAAATTTCTGGATCAATCCACATAAAATACTTGCATTTCTTTGTCAGATCCTAAACAAAAATAACGGCCAAGGTGTAATGTAAAGGAGAAATTTTACATAAGTATTTTATAACCCAATGAAATTTAACTTACCAAGTAGTTAGTACAACCAAAGAATTTTCTCCCAAGATTATTATCACTCCCCAAAATCCCCATCGAAGATTGCTCACGACATTAACAATACCGAACAGAACGTTGTTGAGCTTCGATAATGCATTATTCACCTTCACTATTTGGGAATCGCATTCAAGATTTGGGTTTAGATTCAATTGGAACGACAATTTTTAAGTTTTATCCCAATTTTTCTGAACCCTAATGTCGACAGAATTAATTATGCAAACAAGGTTGAAGACGGTAGTTTAATTTAGCGGGTATGAGTCAATAATACAAAGGGACCCAGTTAACTATTTTTGTGAACCTTTTGCCCTTTTAATGTATTGGCTAAATCGAATTTGGATCGAAATTGACCTCCGAAATGAGCTGGGTGTGGGATAGGGCTATGCAAAAAAAAAAAAAAAAGAAGAAGAAGAAAGAAATCAAAAACCAAACCAACCGAATCAATTCAATCAACTCGACGGAAATAAAATCGAACCAAATATTTAGTTTGGTTTTGATTTTAAAAATGTTAAAATTTAAAAAATTTGGGTTGATTGCAATTTTTGAGGATACTTTGATCTTTCAAAAGCGAACCGAACCGAGACGATGTTATATTTGTGTATACTTAATAACAATCTAACTTAGTTATAAATTATATATATGAAGCTATATATTATATATTTAAAGTTTAAAAAACTTTCATCAATTTATATTTTTATTACTTGTAATTAGTAGTTTTTATATTTCAATTATAGACATTGTCAAATTTACTTAAAAGTGATAATTTTTAGTTAAAAAGGTTAAATATTCACAAACTTTGTTCAAAATTGAAAAATAATTAAATCGAACTGAAAATATTAAAAAAATCGACTATTCAATTTATGCGATGATTGAGTCGGTCATAATTTAAAATTTTCAAACAATCAATAAATTAATTTTAATGCAATTTTAATCAAAAATGCATAAAACGGAATCAAACAGAACGGTGAACTGGACTGGGCTTGTGAATTTAGGTGGCTACTTTGGTGGGTGGGTACTTTTCCTAAACAAGTACACGGGCAATGGAAACCCGACCCACGACGAAACAGCCCACCCGCGCCGTAGAGCGCGCTAGAACTTACAGCAAGGCGTGAGACAATCATATTTAGCCCCTCTCCTTCAATTTTCTCTCATCTGAGTTTACAATTTGCGCTTTAAAGATCGAATTGGAAGGGAAGAATGGAAGAAGAAGAAGGGGATCGAAGAAAGACTCCCACAAGAACTCCCCTAAAACCCCTTTCCAATAACAACACTCCCAGATGGAAAGACAAGGTTTTATATTAGTATATGCATCATATCTCCCTTCCAGTTGCAAAGATTTTATCTTTGTGACGTGTGGATTTATGGGTTTGCTTTACTTTTTCATATTGCTCGTTTATTTTCATCATTTCTTGGTCTTTTAGTCTTCTAGTTAGTAGATGCGTTGGGTACTTGGGTTGCGTGCCATAATTTTTGTTTTCTAAATGTTTTATGTGATTGTTTGTTCAAATTTACAGCCAAATATGATTCTGGGTCCAATTGGTGGGAGAATGCAATTTAACATTGAAATCCAAAAATACAATTGACATGGGAGGGATTTTCAAATTTTGGAATTTAAATTAGTTTTCAAATGAAATATTTTGTTTGAGTCGGTGTAGGTAACTGAAATGACTGATGTGAAATCTTATTGTTCTAGAACTTTGTTTGATTTGGTTTCGGTTTTGGTATTTTAGAGAAACTTTTTGTTGTTGCTGGAATTTGGTTTGGAGTTTAAAGTAAAAGTTGCTGAAATTGAAAGTTTCACATCCCACTATGTAGTTACTTGTGTTGCTTGTTCTTTTTAATCTTCTTTTACTTGCATATGTATGTTCTTCTTGTATGAATTTCACTTTTATTGTACGCAACATATCCCCAGCATAATGAATCTTTGTACTGTTGCATTGTAGCTCAGGGAGAACTGTTACAAGAGGGTCCGAGACGATCGTTCCCGTTTACTCTGGAAAATGAGGTTACCTGAATCCAAAGACCGAAATGTTAACCATAAGGTTTGATACCCACCCAGAACCCATGATTAATGTTACATTATTTAGTTGTCTGCTTCCTTATTTGTTTGTGGTATTTTTTCCTTCTATCTAGCTAATGTATTGAAGTCTGCATAAAGTAGTGTACTGGGTATGAAGAAGATTTTGAGTTATATCATCTGATTAAGTGAAACACAAGGAAGGTTCCTTTTCTTCCCTGTGCATGATAAATTACCGATCAATCAAAATTTAGTAGCCAGTCATCCATTATTTTGCATTCCAAAGTGATTGACAAAATTATTTGGCAGAATTATTGGCGAGAGGGGCAGTGGTAAAAGCTGTTAATCATACAATTAGAAACCCGATTAGGATGCTGCAGAACTGCATATGGAGGATCATGTGAACAGCATTCACTTATTGAGTTCAATGGAAAATTCCATTTTTTCAGAATGGTGGACAATGAAGAAAATATGTGGATACGGAATGACTTTTTAGTTGAGAAATGAAATTGTAAAGAAGATGTGTAGTAGAACTACAAAGAAGCTGTTTGGAGAGGACTTGGATGCTACAAGGAATGTAGCTCTAATATGAGATAGAATATGAAAAAATCACATAAAGTGTGGGGCTATGGGTGCTGTAGAGAGGAAGAGTAAGAAATGGCTAAGGGTGTGTTTGGACGATTGGTTTTTTTGATCGGTTTTTGAAAATTTTGGTTTTTGAAAAAGTGAATGATTTTTGTACTGTATACTTATAATTTTAACTTCCAAAAATACCCCCGTATTTTAGCATGAATCCCCCTATTGCCCACAATTTGACATAACCCCTAGTACCCCACCCCTCTATGGCTCTATCAAGCAGCAACCCACGACCAGTTAACTGCTAGTGCTCCCCTAGGCAACCCTCATCCAAGATTGAAACATTTGCTTTAACTCCCCCACTTTCTCCATGGCCGTCCCTCTCCCTTCTCTCCACTCCCTCCCCTCCACTGCAAAAACCTTGCCTGAAATCCCCAGGTAATTGCAACTGCAATGAAAAAGCATTTTTGCTGTCATTTCTTCCTCCCTCCTTCAGCCACAAAACCACCGTAGCTCCTCTGCTACCTGCAAACTGAAATCGAGAGAGAGAGAGAGATGGATGCATCTGTAAGGAGGAAATCTGTTCAGGAGAAAACTGATTCAAATCTAATAATAAAACACCGCCCATCCTCAATCCCTCCAAATCCGAGGCAGGAGAAAACATATTCCACTCCTTTCTTTCGTAACCTCTCTCTCCCTCTCGTTACAGATCTGGGAGGAGAGAGAGAGGGATGCATCTGGGCGGAGGAAGGATGGGGCGGATGCGTTTCCCATCGGCGAGGAGGGGGTGGTGCATGACGTCGTGAATCTTGGGTGAGTCTTTATTTGGGATCGAGGCATTTAGGGCTTTCTTCACAGCATCAACCTGAGTTGGGCTTCTGATGCTTCAATTATGAATCTGGATCGATTCATACTTTCACAATTTGTTCGCCGCCTCCATCCGCAATGCAAAAAAACACTGAAGTTGGGAAGGGATAGAAAGATTCGGTGCCGGAGAGCAATATGACGGAGTGGCAATGGAGGTTGTCGGAATTGGCAGATTTGGGCCGAAGGTGGGAAGTTGTCGCTGGTGAGGAAGAGAGCAGGAGAGAGAGTGAGAGGGAGAGGGAGAGAGGAAAGAGAAAAAAATGTTTAAAAAGTAATATTTTGACTTTTGGGTATATAGATTTGGAATGTAGGGGTAGCGGTAAAATAATAGGTGTGTAGGAAGAAGTTAGAAAAAATTTGGTAAAAACCTACGTAGTGAACAACGATTTCAAAAACCAAATATCAAAAATCAAAGAAGCCATTTGAAAGAACAAGCCCTTAATATATGTGCATAAGATTAAAGCACAACTAAGTAGACATTTATAAACAAATATATGGTCGTTATTCTGACATCACCAAATTTTGTTTAATTAGAGTTTCTAAACTTTCTATTCATTGGTTCTTCAAAGTTTGGATTGATGAGTTGTGAAGAATAGAATGAATCAAAAGAGAGAGCTAGAATATAGATACGCCCTCTGCTTCAAAGTGAACGGTAATTTTGTTTTTTGTTATAAAGTTAATATCAAATTTATCAAATTAATTTTTACAAAATATTTTCATACTTTAGATTTTTATAGTTATAGTAAAAGCAATAAGTCATTCAACATAAACAGTTATTATATATTCATTATAACATGTAATATTTTTATAAATATCTGGTTAATAGTTAATTAGATTGATCAAAATGAGTTAAAATTGACGCTCATTTTGAGACGAATGGAGTGTTAGGGAGTATTTACTAAGCTCTTGTTAGTTTATAGTGCAAATTTTATAATTTTTAGATTCATAAAAAGTTATTAGGATTTTCCCATGCTTAATCAAAACCTAATTAAGTAGGAGACCATTTTATACCACACTAGTAATCATGGCGTGTACAAAAATAATAAATCAATTTATACAACTATGTAAAAAATATTATTTTAATTTAATTATTTTTGGATTTTTATGTGATTTAGTTAGAGTTAAATTTAATTGATATTAGTAGTAGTTTCGTGAGAAGTTTACAAAATTAGTATATGGTTGACAAATTGAAGAGCTAATTTAACAAAGTTGAAATCTCAACCTTCCCCTCTTTATAAAATCACATTAATATAAATTTTAAAAAATGCTAATAAATGCTCTTAAAACACTATACAAATTAAAATATAGCAAATTATTTATTGAAAATAATTTTTTAAAAAAAGTGTAATTATGACATTAAACAATGTTCTGATATATTCCAATTTTCAATACAGTCACTTTTTTAAAATTTGTTAATCAGACCTTTTGTTTAAGACTTGAATCAAGAGTTCAATTTTTGATAATATGAGTTGATATTTTATAATAGTTAAAATTAAAAATAAAAAAATAGAAATAAAATTATGAAATTTGTTAAAAATTAAAAATTATAATCATATTAACTGGATGATCCAAGATCAAATATAACTACAAGCTAGTAAGCTAGTTGAAATCCTGTGGATACCGAACGTAAAAGAAACCGACACACACGTGATATCATCCACCAATCGAGAGAAATCTTGGCACGCCTTCATCGAGAATCTACCAATAGGAAACAGTCGGAACACAAGTCGAGGCCTTTGAGGATTTTAATTTCAACGCTGGAACAGCAGAAGTACCACATACGGTAGTAGGAGTAGTGATTAGTGAAGGGCCACGTGAACATGCTTCATTAATCTCCCCCGCCCACCAATAAGATTCCTTCAAAAGTTGGGAGTAGTAGTGGGAAGTAAGCAATTATGAGTTCTTATTGGACAAAAGGAGATCCGCAAATCAAGGATTAAGATTATCTAATTCTAGCTTAGACAGGTGTCAATCATCAGCAAATGATATGATGTCCGAAGTCCAAGAAAAAAGGTGGAAATGTCTCTTTTTTGCTGACTCGTGATTCCACTCGCACCACCGAGAGATTAGCTCACTTCTTTTTCTTTTAATTAGTTTTTTTTGGGTTGGTAATGGTGATCAGAGATCGATTATAAACTAAGCAAGGAGATTAATTAGGGAGAAGCATATCTCACATGAAGTACATTTAATTTTGTGTAGAGGGCACCGCAGTTTGACCTAGCTAGGGCTTGGAAATATCTATCTCCTCTAATCTAAACACTTGCATCCCTAGGGTTTCTCTATTTTTCTCTTTAATCTATATATATGGATATGCTTTTCATCGATCTTTTGGACCTTTGGAACTTGAAGTAACTCCTGGTACGCACACTCGGTCATGATATTCTGAATTACATATTAATATTAGAGATGTCCATTGCATTCTAATATACTCTCCCTAGCTCGGTTATGGAAAGTGTATTGTCCACTGAAATAAAATATAGCATACAAACACACATAATGACATAAAGTACATAAAAGAAGAAAATAAAGATTTTGTAGTTCGATCAATGTGATCTACTCCACGAATAAAAGTTATAACATGAACGTTAAAAATCGATGCCCGCTACAATCGGAATATCCAACCATCTATAGGAGAAAATTTGGATATAATCCAATTACTTATATGTTGGTTTTGCTAGAACCATATTCTTGTATGAAGTGGACAAAAACCTTAAATACGTACATGAGCGCCTATTAGAAATCCTAAACCATCTTGGACTCTCAACAGTTTCTAATTTCATGCCACCATATTATTAAAAAAAAAAAAATCGTTGGTTTGAATTTCCTTCGCCATCAAGGGATCAATCATTCTGTCGAAAGCTCTGTTGATGGTGCTTTAATAAGCATATATTTAAATCTTTAATTATGTGCACTTTTATATATTTATCTCCGAGATAATGTGTTATTTTTGTATAAATTCATATTTTTAGGTTAATTGAGGGCTTGAAGCAAAAGTGAGCATTTATGAAATATTTGGAGCTAAATATATTTGTAATATTTATACATTTTTTAGCGAATGTCATTAAGGTATATTAGCCCTCCAAGCAACTTATGTAGAAAGTGACTAACGATAGCGAGGATAGGGACGGAGCCATGATTCATCCGATGTGGGGGCGAAATTAATTATATACAGGTTCGGGGACAGCGCCCGCGAAAAAAAAAAAGGTCCAAAAAAGCAGACTGATTGGTTGGATCCACAAAAATTAGAAGCAAAAGACAAATGCCATAATAATTTATACACAAAATGACATTGTTTTGTTTTAAATGTATTGAAAAAAATAAATAAATAAAAAATAAATCTAGGTTACAACACGGGCGGCGGAACTCGACGGAGAAGACAACTGGGGGGCGAAAGCCTCCATTTTTTTCGATAAAGACTACTAATATTTAGGAATTTTTCTCCACTGTGGGGTCGACCGGGCCTCTATCCGCTCCTGAGCGAGGGCCAGAATGTCAAAAGAAGGCAGAACTTTAGTGAGTTGACACCCATTCGGCTCCACGCGCTCTGTCGGACGAGTGACCTACACGCGCCAGCAGCATCCCTCTCCATTTGTCATGCATCCCAGCCAGGTCTGTCGCGCCCCGAGTTCCGTGACATCACGCTTCTCGAGGAGTGACGTACCATAGACATAAATAAATACCATAATATGGAAATATTTTATACAAAAGACCTCTCTAATTTCTTTTCACATTAACTCCTGAGTTTCAGAGTTACACATACACACATTTAT
>JAOTQG010104858.1:0-12919 GCA_025631175.1 Iris virginica
ATATATATTTGATATCTGATGCATGATGACTAATCAAAACCTTATAATAAATAGGTCCACAGAGGAAATAGAAATGATCATCATGCGTTTGCTGATGATCTGCATGCCACGTACAACACATCCACCAGTTTCACTTACATATTTGTTGATCAATTCAACGTACGCTTGTTTTCTTTTTCCCTTGCATCTTTTTCGAGCTCTTTCTCTTACTACTCCCACCTTTTCCAATCACTGGTTCTTCTAAAATGGTTGACAAACCTGAAAATGTTCAAAGACAAGTTGCTTTTAATTATATATATATATATATATATATATGATATGCATAACCCCCAAGCTATCAAAGAGAAAGTGATCAAAAGTCTTTGAAGTTTCATATGATAACACAAATACATGATATGGATGGAACCATATATCCTAGCTAGTCCCTCCCTCCCTCCCTTCTGCCTGCCTGCCTCAACATTGTATTAGCTAGCTGTGTGCATGGGTTAAAGATAAATAAACTTACTTGACATAAAACCTTCATCCTGATCAATTAGCAGACTTGTCAGTGCTTCTCTTGTAAGCTCCTCCTTGCTTCTTTTATCATCACTCTTTGATGCCTGAATATAATTACGAGTTTGATTACTTGACAATTTAGACCTGGCAGTAGCAAAAAGCGAATTAGATTCCATCTGCTTATTGATCATTCGCACTACATAGTATGGGGTTTTGACATGCTTTGCTCTTTCTAACTCACTATAGCCATTGATGAACAACAGGCAGTCCATCATGCTCTCTTTCGCCAACCCTTTCATGTCATAAGCTTGTGATCTTCTCCACAGGCTTTTGGCATGGGAATTTGGAGGATCTGTTAGGCAAAGCGCTCTAGTAGTGTCACTAATGGCAGCATCCGGATCACCCATCAACAAATGACACTGAGCTCTATTACTGTAAAGTACAATCCTTTCTTTTCTTAGTCTTAAAGGACACAACATCAAAGCCTCCGTGTACTTGAGTAACGCTGCTTCAATCTTCCCTAACCAAAATTTATGATTCCCTTGTTGTTTTATCAAACTAACCATAACCTTTTTCTCTTCTAGTTTCTCATCTGACATCAGTTTCTCTCTCCTCCCCCTCTCGACCTTCAGTGCCCATATTTCTTCTAGTGCTCTTTGCACTTCAATATTCACGATTTTTGTCTTTCTCTGTTTAAAATCTCTTAGCAGGGCTTGAGTGATTTTTTGACCAAAATTTGACTTTCCCCCAAGGCTTCTAAGTTCAACCAAATCAATCAGATATAAGGTCACAGTTTCAAGCACCTTGTACCTAGTATTTGAATCCTTAAGAAGTAACAGAAGACAGTCAATTCCCATATACTGCCAATCATCTGAAGATCTCGAGAGAGTACATAGACTTTCTACAACCTTGCTCGATTCTACGACCCTCAATCGTCCAATTTTAGTGTAGCACAATATTCTAATCAGCCCAACCCCAGCCGGTGATGCATGGTTCGCCAATCCACCCCATATCTCACACAAGTCATTCAAGAAAGCTTTATTGCAAATGAGATTAATTGACCTTTCGTGGATGGCAAAGCAATTTAAGAGATGTATTGACCAGCACTGAATTTGACTAGCCCATTCCTCAGCCTTTCGGGTCTGCATCTCGAACCCTCCCACACCTCTAGTAAGCAAGTCACAGTGATATTTCATCCTCTCGTGCTCATCCTTAACATCCACAAACTGACTAAAGATTACTTCAAGACAGGTCGAAGCTAAGCACATGGTTAACTTCACAACCTCTTCTTCATGTGCAAGAATTGCTTGAAAGGTGGTTTCATAGCTAGCCAGATGTCCAAGAGCTCTAACTGCAACCCTTTGCTCCACCCAACTTATCTTGCCTCTCATAAGATCCAACAATGGTGGTATTACACCTGCTTCCACCGCTTTTTCTGCAAACTCAACTTTGTTCATGGTAAAGGAACCAATAATATGTGCCGCATAGTACGGAACATAGATGTTTTGGTCCTGCAGAAGCCATTCTCTTTCACTTACGCCCTTGTGGAGTAAACTAACCATGCACTCGAAAATACCAAGAGATGGAAACTCCGGATTGTCGGGCTGAGTCATGGCAATTCTCCATAAACTGCTCAGCACAAGAACACGCTCTTGACCATCAATCACAAGAATTTCTTTGAGGTAGTTTGCGATTCCTGCTGTTCGAACACTCGAGTTCCGTTCTTTTGCAATGCAAAAGAAACAACTAGGCTTAGAACAGTTGCTGGCTGTGCTGGTGGTATTGGTAGTAGTGGTGGTAGTGCAGCTGCTGGTAGGCATTTTCTCCTTTTTCTTGAGAGAAGCCAGGGTGATCAATGAGGAAAGACTCGGATTTAGGCTTTTGGTGTCTGATAGGGTTTATGTGTTAAAACCTGGAAATGCAGAAAGGTGAAGAGGTTAGTGGAGTTGGCCTACTAGCTAGTGCGGTGACAACGAGCCGCGCATTAGAAGACTTTACTGATCACGCACCTTTGCAACAGTTTTAATATTTACTTATTTTTGGAAGTGTATGCCACTCTACCCTTGCTAATTTAAGTAATCAAAACAAGTACTGTTAGGGGCCGGGAGGTGAATCATGATCAATGCCACTACCGGCCACTAATTGCAGATCGATCAAACTTGTCTTTTGTTGCTATTAATCTTTCCTACCTTCTATATCAACTATTCAATTATTAAAGACCACAAAAAAAGGGGCTGTGGACTTAACTATTTGTAACAGGCCAAAGCATGCACCAGTCACAGAAGAATTTTTACATCAATGAGGGAAGAAGAATAATTGAAATAGATCTAGTCATGACTTGAGTGGATTTTAATTTTTTTTTTCGGAAAGCAGAAGCTTTGTCTTATACGTAAAAGTCATTGCTTACTGATCACCATGAATTGAAGTACTTAAACATAACCAAATTAGAGACATTTCCGCATGCATGCACTACCAATTTTATTTAATGGATCTTAATTATGCATCCTTCATGTTGAATAAGAGGAGCAGAAAAGGCTGATGGACCACAACTTGAAAATGGGAAGTTGTCCCTCCAAATCTCAAGTGAAATTGTGGTCCCCCCCCCCCCCTCACTTTCGACATTCCTAAGCTAACATAAAACCTAGCTAGCTCAACTACTCCATATAGCAAATCTAAACATACAAGTGTTGGAAAATTGATTAAAAAGTGTCAGGTTCAGGTACATGAGGGGAAGGTCTCAAGAAGATGCGGCTACCATTTATGAATCAAAAAAGAGCATCAGAAGCAGATTTACAGTTTTTTTTTTTTTGGGTGGAATTAACTAACTAATAATTATTTGTACAAGGTATCGTCCACTGACTAGAATAAGTGACTTTTCAGTATATTTATCTGTCATGATGATTTAGTGTGCTGTAGTTCCTTGAAGGACATCTGGTTTTTGTCGCGACATATCTCTAAATTTTGTTTATCACTTCTTCTCCAATCCGCGTGAAGAGTTACTGCATCAGTTTCCAAGCTCATGATGAGGAAAACTTGATCTGCAATCTAGTCAAGAATAAACTATATAGGTGATACTCGATCAAAGCTGGGAAGGCACTCTTGGCTAACTTATAGGTTCCAATATATTCCTTTTCAAAGATGTAGTTTAAATGAAAGCAGCACCAACAGTTCTTGAGTAATTTCTCACTCTCCCAAAGCCAAGATGGGAAACTAACATGACATGCTTCAGGAAAACACCTTTAAGATTCCTTAAAACAATGCTATTGGTTATTCAGTAATTAAATGAAATGCTGAACATGAGTTAAACTAATTATGCTAGACCATCCACCCACCCACCCAAAAGTTTCAACATTTCTGAAGCAAGAGAAATATGTAGCTTACTGATAAGCTTGCACTGTTGGGGTAGTAAGTACTCAGTTAAATTTAGGTTTTTGTCGTTCCTATTGCTTTTCCTTCTCCAGTATGTCTCCCGATTAATGCATGTTTACCTGATAGAAAATAAGAAAAATATACATTATGCTATCACAATCCAGTGATAACCATAATTGACAATTTTGAGTTGAGCAACTATGTAGAAATATTCTGGAGGATGCACTATACCAATAGCAAAAATCTATTGCTAACATCTCAACCAGTTTCATGCAAATTGCCTACTTGAAATTTTCTTCCAAATGAATTATAAAAGTGAAAGGAAGCCCAAAACCATAGAACTATTTAAGGAGAGAAGAAAATTTGAGCTACCTAAGCATTTGGGTTGTGAGTCATGTGACGCATCTTTTTGTCAATAGAATATTTACCAGTATATACAGACCGATGAGGATATTAGATGAATAGAATTGAACTTCTAGACTCATATTATATGTTGCAGTCCCTGCAACATATCAAAATAAGAGTAATGTCCTGAATGCAATATTTTTCTCTTTGAATCCAACCTCTGTTCACTTGTATTTAGTATAGCGGCGAAGGATTTTGCACACAATATACTTATAGACGCCCAGTCAGATACTCAATCTGGATACCTGTTGATCTGTGAATATCATCACAGAAATGATTTAAAACATAATCTTTACTGCTTTTTGAGGTAGTTGCATTTCCTATAATGTCACTTAGCAATAGCAAGGCAACACAGTATGCAATATTCCGTGTCTCTAAATATATAGATACATTTTTTCAATGTCACCTAATCCTGCCACTGAAAAAGAATTGCAATGGAGTGTTAATGTGCCAATAAGATGACGCTTTTTTAGAAGTATCACTCTTTATAGGACCTTTTCCCACATCGACAAATCAAAAACATTTTGTTTCATCCAGTCTTGCCAAAAAAAGAACAAAAAAGACCTAGAAGGCAATGTTTGTACACACCATTGCAACTTTTTGTTCAGCACATTTCTAATTTGCTTACACCTCTAGCAAGCCATTAAACATGAAATTTCCCCCTCAATTTCATGCTTCTCAGACGTAAATAAATGAATCCAAACATGTAAAAGTAAGTGCAAAGCTAACCATACTGCCTCTAGCTTGTTGAGTTACTATTGCTAGAAAGGTTCTCTCATAGCGCTGTCCAGGTGTTTTGAGAGCTGACGGTGAAATCCTTTTTTGACTGGGCTCATTCCTTGCCTCTTAGTTACTCCAATGATGGTTATATTACGCACTGATTCTAAAGCTTGGCAAACTCAATCTCTAATTAATTTATGGTATATGAATCAATAATATGAGGCGTAAAGTATAAATGTCAACAAACTTTGGCTCCTAGAAGCTGAATTATATCGTTTATGCTCGTGTAAAGTGATCGTTCATTAATGATAACTCTTGGAAGGAATGTTTGAATCATCAGGTCAACTCATGGCGATGCTCCATGAAGCCTCATACACACTATTGGGCACAGTTAGGGACAATTATACCGACTGGGCAGCCCTTTGAACCTTTCATGATGTAGAAAAACAACTACTTGGCAGAGGTATATGTGTTCACTACACGAGTCTTCAAATGTTATTGATTGGGACAACCATGTGGGGACAGTAGTTCTTACCTCTGCATCTTTTCCCCAGAAAAGGGATCGAAGGACCACAGCTAGAAATGTAATGCCCCTTGAATTAATCAGATGAGGATTGTGGTCCCTCCTACTTTCAGAAATATACATGAACTCCCTGCCAAAGATGGATGTAGGAGTGAAAAATTGAATAAAAACAATGTTGCCCACAAAAGGTAGGGTCTCGACAGTACAATGTTCTAGTCATGTATGAAAAGGAGCACAAAAGCAGATTGACACCACCTATTTCCAAAGACTATCTTCTCCTGAGTAGGGCATCACATAGTCACGATATACTGTTTCATGATGATTTAGTGCCTTTAAACAGTTTGGAACATCTGAATTTTGTTGAAAGCATATAGAAACGTATCAATAAGCGTAAATGCGGAATGCCACCACACTAGTACTAAAACAGCCTTCATACAGGTTTCATATATGAACTGTGCAATTTTCAATTATATGATGATCCTAAAATTGGCTGTGACAGCTCTTCAGAAGGTTTGAGTCCATCAGCATGTTGTGAGATCAGCAGAGCGACTTCCCATCTGTAAGGAACATGATGCAGCTACAAGCTTGATAAACAAAGTTCATAAAGCGTGAAGCTCTGCAATATGCGTACTCCCTCCGTACCACATGAAGAGCGGACACATATTTTTTTTTCTGTTCCACTTAAAGAGAGACATTACCCTATTGGTCCAATTTGACACTATTTCCTTTCCATTTGTGAAAACATAAGCTCATGACAAGAGGCATTTAAGATAATTCATCTATTTTCAACCCTTAACATGTTAAGTCTTAGTTTCCCTCTTCATGTGGGATGGAGGGAGTGTGACATATATAGCTCCGTTACAAATACGTTCATGGATGCAAAGAGCGTCTCCAAGTCACTTGTTGAGAATTACATTTAGAAAGTTTTTCACATTGAGAATGCTGATCAATACATCTTGTGAATGGTCCCTAGGCATTGAAAAGATCCCAATGCAAACAAAAAAAACTACTGAGCTGTTGCTGTAAGTTTGCAGCTCTGTGATACTATTATGCATGGTTCTTTACAATTTCAGAGCACTTCTTAATATTCAAAAATGAAAATTTGTGGAGGTGAAAATCAGCACAAGTGTCATAATAACACTCATCAATCCTCTGATGCTAATTTCCAGAGCTAGAACTTTTAAACTTTGTAATCTTAACTAAGTGCCCTTTCAATATTTGCTAGTAAGGTTTCAATGGTTAATGAATATCATTGTCGATTCCAACAATTAATCTGTGTGATTCCCACCAAAGTTCTCACAGCACGGAAAATTAAGTACAACAAAACGAACACTCAGTTTTGAGATGTTGATTCCAACAAGTAATCGCTATGAATGATAGCAAAGTCGTCACAGCACAGAAGATGATCAAGTACAAATGTGATGCACAAAGTGGGAAAAGCATGCAAACCATAGAACTTCAGTTCAGGTACCTGATAGTAGCATTTTAAGGCCTGTATGCTGATTCAAGATGACAAAAGGTCAGTGCCATGAGGAAACTTTTCTGAAAGAGATGGCAAATCGCAATTCTTGGCTGAAAGCCTGAAAAAGTAGCTTGGAAGCAGATATGATCATGGGAAGTAGAAAATCTGAAACTACAGGTCATGAGTCTGAATCCAGTGATTGAACAATCGTTCCAAATAAACAAAAACATCCATTACATTTTGTTGATGGAGTTGAAAGCAAGGATTTGTGAGCCAAGGATAATGGCTTTGGTCAAAACTTTAGAAGAAAATTGGTAAAGTAGTATTTTTATGATTTCCTCCAAGTCATATCCTCCATCGCATCTGCTCTACCTCGTCACATATCAGTTACAAGTACAAAACCATTAAATAATGGCTAATGAACTTCAATATTCTTGGTTAACAGAGTTGTACAACATTCTGTGTGATAGATTGAAATTAAGTTCTCCATCGGATAGCCTTGATAGAGATACTTCGTAGGATAACTTAATGAATGGCAGCTCTGTTGGTCCAAAAACCAGCTCCATATATGGAAAAGATCGAGATAATATCTACAAATGTTATGGAGTGAAATTGATCTCTACTGAAATTTCTATCCAGCAGACCTTGCATGTGCAAAGATCTTGATATACATGTGAACTAGATACATATGAAGGGCAACGACTGGGAATAAATGATACTAATGCTACTTCCATTCTCTCTAAATCTCCTTTCATTCTATTCGGCCAACTCCTTCAAAATCCTCACTGGCAACTTAGCAATACACGACCAACTTTGCCACAAAACTGCAGGTTTGGACAAGGAATCGAAATATGTAGACAGAACAGAAGTCTACAACCTAAGGTTGAACTTGACAATAATAACCAATGATCGAGCAGGGCACTGTACGATGACCTTTTCAGGTCCAGAAGTAGTCGGTAGTTCAAACCTTATTTCGTGGTAGAAATTATCATGGGCTTTGGATGCGTTATGAAAAGCAAAAAAGTCCCTAATGTCTAATGAGCCTAGTGTAAAATGGATTCTAGCCTGTTGAAGAATTCCACGAATAACATCCACACATGAGGGACCACAAGAAAGGAGATGCTACCTTTTAGAGAAGAAAGGGAAAAGTAAAGCCATTAGCAAAACAACCAAAATGAATATGGATATTCAAAGGAAATTTAGGAAAACCTGATAGGTAGAACTGGTCCACATAGTTACTAAGAAGGAACCAAGCTCTCCTTTACAAAAGATGGAATGATCATTGTTGTGGAAGGTCATAAATGAAGGAAAGCATATTCATAATGTATACAGTATCCATATGTGAACAACATGATGAGCTGATTACACCTTTCCCAGCAACATTGATTGTGTCCACATCCAGAATTTAATGAGAAAGACATGAATGCAAAAGCATACAAATTAGAATTCAAATGATAAAAGTAAACAATGTGATTGCATTTCTAAGCAACTGTGATTATTGTACAAAATCATCGAAGACATGTGAAAGACAAATACTAAAGCTAAATATAGAACTTCTGGAAGATTTTACACGAGGTGAATCTCACTTGTTAGAGTTACATCAATTTAAGCACGGAAGGCAAATAGAGGAAAACGGACCTCCAGTAGCTCCATACACTGAAGTAGAATCACCTTGACACCAGAACAGAACCGAAATGGAAGATTGGATGGGATCCCTAGATACCCTGAGAATATTTACAGATTCAAGGCGACTTGCATTCCATTTCAAGGGTTCCTCATTCACCTGTCTTCTACTAGTTTCCTCAAATTTGTCAGCCTGTTTACACTATGAAGCTAAGCCTATTAGTCTGAAAGGGTCTTGTCAATTGTCACCAGTTCTTTCTCTTTCTTAAATATTCATCTTCACCACAATATTGTTGACATTCCTTTCACGTGATTTCTCTAGGGGGGTAACCTTGACTCGATAAGCAGCAGCAGCCACGGAAGTTTTAACCCTCTCTTCCTGAGAAAACTCACATGCTTCGCTGACTGAATTAAACCTTAGTTCAGCTGGAGGAATGAAACAATCACCTGATAGGCCAGGAACATTAAAAGCGACTTCTTCAATTGTCCATGCTTCCTCCATCCTCGTCTTGGTGTGACTCATTGCGGTTTCCCCAAACCTGAAAAGGGTTACCACCGATCTTCCGGAGTGAGCAATCATGATACCCTCGACAGGCCGGTAATCATCAAGAAACGAGTTGATTGTTGTCTCCCAATAAACAGCATCGCCACCATTGGTTTGGATGCGAGTCAAATGAGAGTCTTCCAAGTGAACGAGGAGCCCTGTTTTCTGACTGAAATAGCCGAAAAGAACATGCCTTATTATCTCTGCCGGCCCTTCACTCCTCGCTTTCAATGTATGAGGATCAGCACAAAGCTTGAGAATGAAGCAATCCTCTCCATTAATCATCTTTTCGCCAGTGCATCTAGCATTGGTGAACATGCTTGCGGTGGTCCGTGGATCAAGACCCTATAAGTGCAAAAGCAGTCAGATTATCAAGTTTTACACTGCCCGATAGCAAACAAAAACAACAGAGAGTAATAAGGCCCTGGTTACACTTCCAAATCCGGTCCTACCTGAAGTGCGCGGCGCAGTGGTCTAACAGGTCCTTTTGCGGCATGTGCACCAAGCCAGGGTGTGTGCCTCCAAACAAGCCTCCCATTGCAACCAGCATGAACCTTGCTGCCACCAAGGGCAAGTTCGACGTACCACATGTCTGGATTCATCTGCCAGAGAACAAAACCCCCAGATTCCGCTGCTTTGGAGGAGTTCCTGTTCTTGATCACCTTTGTAGCAGTCTCCATATCATAAGCCAACATCTTTACCTTTCCCATTGCATAGGCATTGTGAATGGAGTTTTGAAGCTTCTGCCCACCAGACGCTGCCGTGTATTGCTGCAGAATGTACTGAGCAGACGAGGTTTCCTGAAACAAAATCCAACATTAAATGATTTCCTTAACTGCTTACAGCGACTGAACAAAAAAGGGCATGTGCACAAAGTGGCATTTATCGCACTTCACTGTAAGTTGTAAATGAAGAGAATGACAATCCACCAACTGTAGATGTGGTCACTGTACTGCTCATGTTTTTTGGATGGCAGATCATTCTATCCATTTTTTTCTTAAAATCGACATCTCATCCACCCCCAACCATAGAAAAATAAAAGAATTAAAACTCTAACACAAGCTAATCCACCCCCAACCATAGAAAAATAAAAGAATTAAAACTCAAACACAAGACCAATCCATCCCCAACCATGGAAAAATAAAAGAATTAAAACTCCAACACAAGATTAGTATCCCAATATCATTTCTCCCTCTCCCTCTCTACATACACACACACACACATATTTTATATATATATATATATATATATATAAGTTAATGAGGGAAAAAAGTAGAAATCGTACAAAATCAATTAGCAAACAGTCAAGTATAATTAATTTCAGAAATCTTTTACACAACCACATATAGCAATAGACGCTTCTGTCTCACATATTGCCAAATGCGAATCACCATCTTGAACATGAAATTCATTAATTAGCTACTAAAATCTACTTCTGCCTAAAACAAAAGAAACTTTTATCATCAGAAAAACTGCAGGCACCAAAGACAGGGAAATTCTTTATTTTTTTAATTTTGCTTGAAGGTTACACATACAACTTCAAATATTCCAAACTAGCAAGACTGAATGAAAGCAGATCACAATATTACAAAAATGCAGCTGAAATATAGATACCGTATCGATTCAAAATGCACAAATGATCAAATGCCCAATCAAAAATAAAAATCAAAGCAAAGCAAACGAATTGGGAAAATGAGGAAGAGAGAATATATGGAGAGACTAACAATGGGGATGTCTTTAATGCTGAGGTGTGGAAAAGGGTCGTTGTTGCTAACATGCACCGGAGCCAGCGGCGCACCCAAGACACCAAGCAACAACCTCAGATCCGTCCTTTGAAAAGCCGCCGAAGCCGAGCCAGTAGCCACGTTAGGTGTTCTACTGAGCTGCCCCTTCATCCAGTGTCCCCACCTCTCCACCTTCGAATCCCCTGCAGCCTCTGCGGTCGACGCGGCATTCGGATCGGGACCCTCCCTGAGCGGAGACAGCGCCTCCAGGGGTCTCATGCTCCCTGATCTCGAGATGAACGGCTCCGGCTGGGACACGTGGTCTTTGTTCTTACGCCGACGTAGCAGGCCAGAGTTAGGCGAGCCACTCCTGCTCCGACCCGACGGCTTCTGGGACCTGCCCCTTGACCTGGCCGGGGATAGGCCCCGGACGACTTCGTCCTTCAATGTAGAGAAGAAACCTTGCTTTCTCTCCATAATTGCAAATGCCCCTTCACCTCCTCCTTCAGAGTTCAAAAAAAAGGAAGAGACCCAACAAACCAAAAAGAGCAGCAGGCAGCAGCAGCAGCCAGTCAGTTGCTAGTAGTGCTGCAACAGCTGCTTACTGGAAAAAGCAACTGGACTGCTAATGAAAATAGTAAAGTGATTTGGAGGGAGGAGAGAGAGAGAATATAGGGGGAGGGAAGGGATGTGAAAGGGTATGCCGTTTTGTAGAAGCAAAACATTTTCATTCCTACTCCTCACAATAAAGATTTATATATGTAAATGCATAACCGAATAAAATTACAAAAATCTATTGCTAGATATATAGGCATATTTGGTGTGTGTGTGTGAGAGAGAGAGAGAAATAAAATTACAAGAAAGACCCTGAACATTATCAAGTTATTGATCTATCTCACTTTATAAAAAAGACTATTTGATGGTCAATCCCTTTTGGAACCTGATTCAAAGAGCGTAAAAGACGTTGTCGATAGCAGAGGAACAAAAGAAATTAACGACCAAATGGTATATATATGTGATCCGCTACTTTTTTCCACCAAATTGTTAAGTATAAATGAGCTATCATTAACAATGCATGATATTCTCGTAGGTAACCACAATGCAGTTCTCCGCACTCTTTATCTCGAAATAAAATATTACCAGTACCATTTGATATTAATTATAAACTAAAATAATTTATAGATGCGAATAGTTTAGATTTTGATTTCAAGAAACTTTTGCGAGCATGAATCTTTCTTTTTGCTCCAAAGAAGACAAATTACAAAATGAGCTTATTTTATAAACATAATAACAAAAATATATTACAAACAATTATAGCACCATTTCATATTTGATTTCATCATTATTGATGGCATATATGCTAGTCATCGAAGAATATATTTATAACATCAAGTAGAGCTTCCATGGTCGATTTCATTTTACGTTTGTTTGCTATTGTATCAATCATAATGGTTGCCGTTAGGTGTCAAACAGAAGTAGTTTGAAAGGGTTAGGTGAAAAATTTTGAGGGAGTAAACTGTAATAACGATATAGTGCATTGTGAATTTTCTGTAATTTTGAGAGAGAGAGAGAGAGAGAGAGAGAGAGAGTGCGTGTTATGCGTTGGGGGGGGCGGGGACCACGAGACGAAACAAAGACAGAGTGTAGCGGCTAGGGGTTGAGACCAGGAATAGGTTGGTTATGCTGTGCGCGTTTTAGGCTTTGTCGTATAGTGATGCGGTTGGTTGATATGATTGGACGGAGGAGGGGGTGGGCTGTAGCCATGTTAGGATAGGACGAGTTACTGACAAGTATTTCTCGTGAACTATTTCACCCAATCTCTGTGTACAGTGCAGTACAGATACAGTACAGTAGGCACCAGGCATGATTAAAATGGAAACACATGAACAACGAAGTGAACCAACGGACCGATTGCTTTCCTTTTCTTTTATGATTCTCCTTGACGCTGATGATGAAAACGTCTGTGGGTCCCATTTATCTCCGTTGTTCCAGTAGCTGCATGTACAATTCAAGCCATCCGCCACATTGGCCCACCTCCCACCAAGGGCTCGCTT
>JAOTQG010104880.1:0-12914 GCA_025631175.1 Iris virginica
CTACATCATCATCACCGAGGTCAACTCCGCACGACATCACCGCCTCCTCCCTCCTCTTTCCTTAGCCGAATCTACTAACAAACCCTAGTCGTTGCATCGTAAGCGAAATTCATGGTTGCTGTCTCCTATGTCTCTTCCCGCATGCAAACATTGTCTAAAATACTACCATTAATCTGCTCTCTATATTGTTGGATCTCGAAAATTTGTTGGAGAAAAGAGCTAATTGCTGGCATGGTATAGAGTGTGAAGGTGAGCACGTGTGTGTTTTCTTGGGCGTGTGCCCGTAGAGAGAAAGAAATCAATGGGGTAATTTGGGCATTAAATGCGTCGATGCTATAGTTTGGATTTTGACCCCTATAAATCACTTCATGTGAAAAATATTATGGTGATGTATAAAGTATTTAATATAATATATAAGTGTAGAAATAATAGATAAAAAGTAAAATATGATATCATATAATATAATTATTCTATATTAAATAAATGATCACTATGAATTATATTCACCATATTAGTCTATTGTATTGCATTCGTAATTCGATCATTATACTAATAATACTATTTGCCAGCTAAAACCTAGGATATCATTCATAAAACAAAAAGAGAATATTCTTAAGTCATGGTCATATGGTTGTGGAGTACTTAATAGATTAAAAATTTACACAAGATAATGGTCAGATTACAAAAAGTAACGACAAAACTCAGTGCCATGTGTCCTCTTATGACAAGTGTAACCATCAGTCGACGTAAAGCATTTTAAAAGTTATTTCGTAACCACCTGTTAGTTTTTGGTACATTTTCAGAAATTAATTTTGGTCCTTGTCTTTTTTGTTTTCCACATTTTAAGGAATAAATATTTTTTGCGGATATGGTGAATTGGTGATGATGTAATTGAAATTTCACTCACATCAGAGCTTTTTGAGTTACAAGTTTGAATTATTGTGCTTTTTGCTTGTTATTTTCAACTTCTTTTTTTGGAAGAAAGCACATACAAAAATTTGCAGGATTATAAATATTTTTGCCATTTTTGCTTAGATCAAATTTATTTATCCAATGAGTTTTTTTTACTATTATTTTACGAGTTAAGATTTTCTGTCTCAATTGATGTTTCATTCTCTATTTCATTACTTTTTATAATCAACTAAAATGCTGAAATTTAAATTTTAAAATTTTAGAATCATCCTTTAAACGATTGAGATGTAATTTTAGAAAAATAAGATAGAAAGTAAAACATGAAATAGGACATAAAATTCAAACTTTTATTTTACCTTTTGAATAGTCTATCTCATTGGCTATATATATATATATATATAACCATTTCTCAATCACTCTTTCTCTTACGGTTCACTTGAAAGTTATAATAGAATTTAAAATAAAAATCACGAAATCAAGAAAAACGTAAACACAATTAGATAATTATAAATGTAGATATTTTACAAAATAATTAAAGAGTTGTACTATAATTAATGGATAGCCATTCATTATAATCGGATCCATTTATCTTACCATTCATATTTATAACTTTAACTTACTTATTATTCACGAAAATTATTATTTGACGTAATAGAGTTAGAAATTGGAACGAAAATTCTGATATTCGTCGATTTCGATTTAAAAATTTCCGATTTTGAAATAAAATTTTTTTGTTCGAATTCCAAAATTTCGATTTCCAATTTTTCCGAAAATTTTCGGATTGAAATTGTAATCACTTTTGAAACGTTCGGAAATTCCGAAATTCGATCCAAAAATATTTCTGAAACTCAAATTTCATAATTTTGATTTTCGATTTTAATATAAATTATAGAATAAATAATAAGAGAATCAAATTATTCACCCCTACACATTCAAAACAAGATCTTACTACTAGACAAATATTTTATGTTGCAAATAATTAAAACATATTATTAATGGACTAAAGATATAGACAACATTTGTTGATTTTTAAGTAACAAAATACAGTAAGTAGTTATAGAATTAAGAAAATAATATGATTAATCATAAATAATTATAGCCACTTTTTATTTCAATAAACTAGATATTTCACAACATATGCATAACTT
Organism: Iris virginica; assembly: GCA_025631175.1. NCBI lineage: Eukaryota > Viridiplantae > Streptophyta > Magnoliopsida > Asparagales > Iridaceae > Iris > Iris virginica. Next base: position 2,061 of record JAOTQG010104880.1, read on the forward strand.
TTTAATTTTTTTCTTCTCTATTTTTATTTTTTATGTAGTTTAAATTTTTACAAGTATGTAAAGCTCTATAGTATAGACTCTATACTTAAAGTTTATGAAATATACATTTGAAAATAATATGAAATATACTTTAATAAGTGTTACTTTATCTATTTGAAAAAAAAAATCATATTTTTTCTTAATATATATAGTAATTGTAAAAAGTATTTTGCCTCCTTCAGATATAAAGATGTAATACAAATAAATTAAAAATTTCATAAATTCTTTGAAAATAAATATTCGGGTGTTTATGATTTTTTTAATTTAGTTGTAGTAATTTAATTATTAATTTGGGTGAAATATATTTATCCATTAATTTATCTTATCTACTTTTTCTCTATATTTCTATAAATAAATTTCTAAAAATATTTATGATCTCAAAAAAATTCAAAATTTTTTAAAATTTCGAAATTCCAAAAAATGCATGCTTTCGGAATCAGAACGTATTATGGATGTTTGAAAATTTTTGGATGTAAATTTGAATTGATTTTTCCATTTCGAAAAATTTTAGAATTTTTCTGAAACATCATATTTTCGATCCGATCCGTCCGATTTCCAGCCCTAGACGTAAGTTTATTACGGAAATATTTGATTATTTCGATAATAAAACAAGCAAATGTTACAACAACTTTCTCAACATTACTCCCTCCGTTTCACAATAATTGATGTTTAAGATTTGATTACAAAAATTAAGGAATGCATTAAGTATTTTCTAATTTTTTATTTATGCGCTCTCTTTATACATGAAATTTCTTCAAATTCTTTTCTCATTAACTTTTGAGGTATTAATTGCTCATTGAGATAAAATGACAATTTAGAAAAAATATAGTAAAAATGTGTAAAATATCAAATATTTTAAAATAAATTTTTATTTTTAAAAAATGAACAATTGTAAAACAAAGAAAGTACCAAATTTCATTAAAGACGTACTAAATACTACCTCGAGCCCTCGAGGTCAAAGTTTTGAAATATATACGTAGTTTTGAGCGCAATCATGACTTTGTTTTTCTTAGATCAATTGTGAAGAGAAACGGAAAAAAAGGAAGTTTAAATTTTATGTGTTAAATAATGTTTCATTTTTTGAGTCTTTTTCTACAAATTTCATCTCAGTTATTTAAAAGATATTTCAAAAATTTTAAATTCAAAAATTTAGAATACGTGTCATCTTTAAAAGTAATGTTACATAAGAGCACACACCATTTGAAATAAAAAATTTCGATTCAAAAAAAGGTAAAGAAAAAACAGGAGTCTAAATTTTATGTGTCAAATGATGTGCAACTTACTGTGCTATTATTCTAAAATACAATTTTAATTGTTTAAAAAATAATTTAAAATTTTAAAATATATGTTATTCTTAAAAGATATGACATAAAAAATAACACACGAATTGATATAAAAAATTCTAATTCGAAAAAAAGACGCCAAATAAAGATTAAGAACGATTGGTAAATCAAATTATAAAAAAGAGCATATCGTGAGAATCATTTTTCAGATATTCCCTTTCGAGAAAAATCTAATTACAAAAATGTCAAAAGAGAAAATAAAAGTCATTAATTACCCCCCCCCCCGCCTCGGACAGGTGTCCATCTTCTTCTTCTTCCTTCCCCAATCCCCGAAAAACATTTTCACCTTTTTTACAGCAGGCGCAGACAGAAAGGCCTATATCTCAGCACACTGCAAAAATCTTTCTCAGATTCACTCTCTAAAATTCTCTCTCTCTCTCTCACCACCCTAGTTCCGGCCATAACCACCACCAATACACACACTCAAACGCACACACACAGAGTAGAGATATCCCCGATAGATAGATAAACAGAGGAAGTGTGGGGTGAGGGGGTGGAAGAATAGATGGCGGGAAACGATTGGATAAACAGCTACCTGGAGGCGATTCTGGATGTGGGACCGGGGCTGCAGGACGACGCCAAGTCATCCCTGCTGCTGAGGGAGAGAGGGAGGTTCAGTCCTACTCGCTACTTCGTCGAGAACGTTATCGGATTCGATGAGACTGATCTTCATCGCTCCTGGGTCAAGGTCTCTCTCTCACTCTTTTATGCATGTATCTATTTATGTATGTATCTATCTGTAATTACTGCAAAATTGGGAGGGTGGTTAATGGATTGAATTTTTGTTATGGAATCAATAGGCGCAAGCGACCAGGAGTCCCCAGGAGAGGAATACTCGGCTTGAGAACATGTGCTGGCGTATTTGGAATTTGGCTCGCCAGAAAAAGCAGGTCTTGATTTTACATATATATATATATATATATATATATTAATGTTATCCTTTTACTTTGCACGATTAACATCTGTTGATTTTGTTAAATTAATTTCCCATTTCAACTTGATTATTGGATTTTTTTTTTTTCCCTTTTGGTTGCTGTGGAAGCTTAATTTTCGCATATCTGATTGTGCTGTATCAGATAGGTGTTAAATTGATGTTTAAACAAAATATTGTGTGTATGAGTTTATGGTGATATGCGTGTTGCTGAAGTAATAAAATAATGGTTCACCTTTTTAAATGTATGGCGCTACTAGCATTGATCTGTGCTCACAAACCAGTCTTGCTTTCGTATAAACAACCCTTGATCCGCTTATTTATGTTTTTGATGATGAAAAATGACCATTTAAAGGTCAAATTTTCTTTTTCTATAGTGCTTGGTTGCTTTAGCTTAATTGTGATGTTACTGTAAAGTTTCATTTAACTTGTCTTATACATTTATACGTATGCGTGTGTGAGTACCAAAAATGTGGTTATAACCGTTATAGAAATGGCAAAAGAGTTTTAAGTTGTAATAAGTTTAGGCCAATGCCAGATACATTACCAACTCTGCTCTCCAAAATACAAAAAGTGAGCACTATTGTTAGAAGGGAAAATGATCAAACCGTAAGGGTACTTGTTGTAGAAATGTATTGTATTGAGAATTTGAGGCACTCTTTCATGTATTGATGGACACTCTAGTTCCATTATATCTTCAATAAATGTATTCATAACAAATGTCATGATGCTAATTGCAATTATAGTTGAATAGACAGGTTTATGCCTAAAAAGTTAAGAAGATATCATGCAGTTTGCGCGCGCACACACACACACATACATATGTATATATATATAATATCACGTGCTGGTTTTCTGTACATGTATGCCGTACGGCTTTCTTACATGCTGAGTGGTATGTGCTCATTTAGTTAATAGGTCTGATGTTAGCATTCATACCTGAAATAATTTGGAGGAAACCGTTGATTTTAGATTTTTGTAGTCATCTGCTATAATATAGTTATAGTGGCTGCATTTTTATCACGTGGATCCGTACATGTATTTAGAAGCCACTGTGTTTTGGCTTAGATTCTCTAATGCTGCTTAACCTGTGCATACTCCACTGAAGTTCATTGCTGCATTTGTTAATGTATATCATATTTTAGCTTGAGGGAGAGCAAGCTCATAGGAAGGCTAAACGTCGTCTCGAGCGTGAAAAGGGCCGCAAAGAAGCAGTTGCCGATATGTCCGAAGACTTGTCAGAAGGGGAGAGAGGAGATACGGTCAGTGAGATGTCTGCTCACGGTGATAGCCACAGAGGTCGATTGCCAAGAATTAGCTCAATTGATGCAATGGATATGTGGGCTAGTCAACAAAAGGGGAAGAAGCTTTACATTGTATTAATAAGGTAAGACCGTAGTTATTTTAAATCTGGAATACTAGCGTTACAAGGATACACAGAGATTGCTTATTGGCTGCATTAAATGCAAGGGAATATGGAAAATGTGAGGATAAGAAAGGTATATCGTTTGTCACACATGTACTGTGCGATGTAATGTTATAGAGAAGTTTGTGAACTACAGTTAAAGTTGTGTGGAGGAAATCCCTTGAACCAAATTGTTTCCGCTAATCTTAAATAGAATTTTGCATTGCAGGAAAGCTTAAGCCTGAATATTTCCTTTAACATTTGAACACATACAAGAAAGTATCACTTCGTTTGTTCTCTTTCCCTTTGGTTCACTTTAGTAAATTTTCCTGATAACTGTTTTCCAGCATAATTTGAACGAGTATCATTTCGTTTGATTAGGATATTGCTGGCGAAGTTTTCTTCTTGGTATATGATGTGGACATACTACAATTCAAGAAAAAAGCTGTAGAGCCTGCTATATTTTCTGATGATGTGATTGTACTTGTATTTGTTTTTTGTGTATACTAAGAAGAATATTTCCTTGCAGCCTACATGGACTAATACGGGGAGAAAACATGGAGCTTGGTCGTGATTCTGATACTGGTGGCCAGGTAGTCTGTGTCTCTTACTTGATTATCTCTCTACGTTGATGATTAGGGTTATTTCCGATTCCTACTGTTCCCAGATATGTACTTCACCTGCTTTCTCAGAATGCTGAATGGTTGTGCATCCTCTTATACCTCCTCCTCCTTTAGGTTAAGTACGTGGTGGAACTTGCAAGGGCTTTGGGTTCAATGCCGGGTGTCTATCGAGTGGATTTACTTACTAGGCAAGTATCCGCTCCAGATGTAGATTGGAGTTACGGTGAACCTACAGAGATGCTACGGCCGCTAAATTCTGAAGGTTTGATGGACGAGATGGGGGAGAGCAGCGGTTCTTATATTATTCGTATTCCATTTGGTCCAAAAGATGAATATATTCCAAAAGAACTTCTATGGCCTCACATACCAGAATTTGTCGATGGTGCGCTGACTCACGTACTACAGATGTCCAAAGTTTTGGGTGAGCAAATTGGCGGTGGTCAGCCTGTTTGGCCTGTTGCTGTTCATGGGCATTACGCAGATGCTGGGGACTCTGCTGCTCTTTTATCTGGGGCTTTAAACGTACCCATGATTTTTACTGGCCACTCCCTCGGACGAGATAAGTTGGAACAACTTTTGAGGCAAGGACGGTTGTCCAAAGATGAAATAAATTCTACGTACAAAATAATGCGCAGAATAGAGGCTGAAGAGTTAACCCTCGATGCCTCTGAAATACTCATAACTAGCACTAGACAAGAAATAGAGGAACAGTGGCGGTTGTATGATGGCTTTGATCCAATACTGGAGCGTAAGCTAAGAGCAAGGATCAGGCGCAATGTGAGCTGTTACGGACGATTCATGCCTCGCATGGTTGTAAGTGGCTAAAACAACATTCTTTTGGTTTTGTCACTCTCAGGTGCCTTTAGTCATAAATGAACTGACGTGTGTCTAACGATATCTATAAAACTCTCGTTTACCTTTGTGTTAACCGCAAATCTATTTAATCCTGCCACTAGGTCATCAATTCGGTGCTATGGAGCATCTATTCCGTACATCTGTAATCTATCCTTCCAGTTGCTCAGGGGCAAAAGGCTTTCCTTAAGATATTGAAAAGATTCCTATGTCAATCATGAGTTATTGTTTTTTACTGGTATTTGTTTTGTTGAATTTATCCTCAATGGTAGTTTAGCTACTGCTGTTTATGTTGTTATCTTCTCCATGCCTTTTGGAGATTCCCATCCTGTACACACTTTCGTAAAAATAGTGTGTTTACCTTACAAGTTATTATTAATCATATGATCTCCGGAGTGCTAAAACTAAAGTCCCTGATTAATGATCATTCTTATTTTGGTTGTTGCTCGATTTGGTTACTTTAACAATCTTACTATATTTGGATATCAGGCGTCTGTTGTGTTCTGTTTCAAAGGATAGTGCACGTGAAGTGTTTGCTGTGTCATTGAATACATTTTTGATTACTTGAGTCACTTGCAGGTAATCCCCCCTGGGATGGAATTCCATCACATTATTCCACATGATGGTGATATGGACGGCGAAACAGAAGGCAATGAAGATCATCCTGCTTCTCCAGACCCACCTATTTGGACTGAGGTTATAGTTATTTCTTACTTTTTTGGTGGTGTTGTTCTAACTTTCTGATCAGTAGCTTTTCTCAGATATTCTGATTCCGCAACTTAGTTTTCATCATTATCTTATTTCTGAAATTCATTGTGTTTTGGCCTTCCCGTTATGCAGATTATGCGCTTCTTTACCAATCCACGTAAGCCCATGATACTTGCACTTGCTAGACCAGATCCTAAAAAGAACCTCACAACCTTGGTGAAAGCATTTGGGGAATGTCGTCCATTAAGAGAGCTTGCTAATCTTGTATGTTCGAGTTACCTGGAACATCTATTGGTGAATACATGTGTTCTTTAAGCAGTCAAATTAGCTACGTAATTGAGTACCGCTTTCCGTCTAATTTGCAGACATTGATCATGGGTAACCGAGATAACATTGATGAAATGTCAAGCACTAATTCTTCTGTACTTCTCTCAATCATCAAGATGATTGACAAATATGATCTCTACGGGCAAGTTGCATACCCGAAACACCACAAGCAGTATGATGTTCCTGACATCTATCGCTTAGCAGCAAAAACAAAGGTATGATCTCTATATTTTTATCTCTCTGCAATACATGTTGATTAAGAGTATGAGGCTAACCAGGACTGTGAGAAGAATGCTGACTATGTTGGTTATAATCATCTTTCTGAATTTTGATGCATCTTGATTATAATCAGCAATAGCAACTGTTAAGCTGATGTATTGTTGGCCTCCTCTTTAACAACTTAAGCTTTTAGATGAGCTGGCATCTTAACATGGCGGGATCCTAGATCTCGGGTTCAGGTCATCCCAGTTGCATTTTGTTACATGCAATAAAGCAGCTTGCGAGTGTCTATCTCAGCAACATGTTTGTTTATCTCTCCATTGAGTGTGGGTAACACATGAAGGGAAGTGTAAAGCTTGATATAAAATCGTGCCGTCCTCTGTCTAATAGCTCAAGCTGTATGATGAGTTATCATAATCATCGAACAATCAGTGTGTACAATCCAATGTTGAACTATTATTGCAGTCAGTCTATTATCTTCCTCACCTTGTAGTTTAATTGATATCCTTCTAGAGGATTCACTTCATAGTCTGAAGTTGCGACGATCACACAATTAAATTTTGTCCATATCTGAATCTTTAAAACTTGTCTTGCTGTCATTATGTCAGTGGTAAATGTCAAGATAATGTTAAATATTTTTGAAAGCGATTTCACCTGTATTAAATATCTTTTGTTGCTGTCATATTATCGTATACGACATCCACCAATGTTGGGGTACTTAGTAGGGAATAGTTTTGATAAGACATTCCATTTAGGTTTCTCTATAAATAAAGATGGAGAGATTGCAGATTGATGTTATTCAGAACTAAACATGCTAGGTCGAGAAATTCTTCTGGAGTATCATGTTTCAGAAGGTGTTGATTCTCCGATACTGTTGTCTCTCTCTTTAATCTACTTTCAACTATTCTCTCCCGGAGCTTCATTTTGTGACTCATTAGTTTAATGCTCTATACTGCGTGCAATTTTGAGCGTCATCTTTACATTCATATACTGGTATTATAATGCTTCTTCTCCACTTATCTGGCATTTTCTTTGTCATCATAATTTTATTAAATAACTTAACTATCCAAGAGACACCTACGTCACTTAGGCATACCTCAATGGGTATTCCATCCAGTCCTAAAGCTTTCCCGATTTTCATCTTTCTTAAGGCAAACTTCACCTCATACTCATTACTTCTACGAAAGAATGTAATATCTCTCCTTATCCTATTGCTGCTACTATCGTTGTTCCCTACATTTCCTACATATTGCTTATTTAGTAGTTATTAGGATATGTAGTTAAATTAAAGATGATAAACTCGGAGTTAAGCTGTAGAAAAAAGGCGAAAGTAGTGCTACTAGGGCCTTAACAAATCATTGTTTCTTCTGGAACCAATTTTATTTGGCACATGGATCATTTTGATTTTGCAGAATGTTCAGTATGCTAGGGTAGCTTTGTATGGTTAATATACTTCAATTTACCATTTAATTTTAAATGCAAGAATTAATAACTGTCCGTTTAAATGATTATTTCCGCAAGTCTATGATATTGCAGAGCATTGTGTACAAGTATGTGAACCTAAACATCATATATGAAGTTAAGCTACTAATGCATGCCCCTAAAGGAGAATTAAGGAAGATGTTTAGATTGCTAATTATGTGTTTTATGTTTGCGTACCATGTTATGGCCTTATTTGTGCCTAAGGTACTCACTCAGGGTCATTAGTGTCTTCTGGTTACTTACTGTTAAGTATGACTAGGGGTCTAGGATGTTTATTGCTTCATTATCACAGACATGATAGATATGCCAATTGTGCAGTATTCTGATATTGTATTTGTGACCAGAGAGTGGCATGATAGGGGATCAAGCAATCCTGTATATGTTTTTCATAAGCAGTTAGCAGTGTATTGGTGGTCTGTTGAGTATGAATATTTTGTACTTTTAGGTCTTAGAAATTAATTGATTATGATATACTTCTTTCTCCTCCATTTCTCCAAGTAAGTCTACTGTTCTATATTTCATTTCCTCGTTCTTGTGATGACAGGGTGTTTTCATCAACCCAGCTTTCATTGAACCATTTGGACTTACTCTGATTGAGGTGGGGCTTCTGATTTATTTTTACAACCTTCTGTTGTAATTTAGTCTCATTATGCATCCAGATTCGAGACTGATTTGGTTTTTCCACTGAATAGGCTGCAGCTCATGGCTTACCAATGGTTGCTACAAAAAACGGAGGTCCCGTTGATATACATCGAGTAGGCCTATATTTTGTGTACTTAGGGCTGTTTTTTTTTTGTTTAATGAAGTTTTGAACTTGAGGCCTACACATTGATTGTACTGCTGTTGCAGGTACTTGATAATGGACTTCTTATTGATCCCCATGATCAGCAGTCCATTGCTGATGCACTGTTGAAGTTGGTTGCGGATAAGCATCTTTGGGCAAAATGCAGGGCAAATGGCTTGAGAAATATCCACCTCTTCTCATGGACAGAGCATTGCAAAACTTACCTGTCACGCATAGCAAGTTGCAAAGCAAGGCAACCAAGTTGGCTAAGAAATGATGATGATGATGACGATGATGATGATGATGGAAATTCAGAAACAGACTCCCCAAGTGATTCCTTAAGGGATATACACGATATATCATTGAATTTGAAGTTCTCATTGGATGGAGAAAAGAACGAAGGAGACCCAGAAGATCGAAAGAGTAAATTAGAGAATGCTGTTTTGTCATGGTCAAAGGGTGTCACGAAAGGCTTACAAAAGGCTGGGTCTGCAGAAAAAACGGACCTGAACACAGGTGCTGCTAAGTTCCCAGCATTGCGGAGGAGAAAACATATTTTTGTAGTTGCTGTGGATTCTGATGATATCACTTCTCTTTTTGAAAGTGTCAGAAAGATATTTGAGGCTGTGGAGAAAGAGAGAACAGAAGGCTCGATAGGATTTATATTGGCCACATCGTTTACCTTGGCAGAAATTCATTCTTTTCTGGTTTCAGTTGGAGTGAGCCCTTCGGATTTTGATGCTTTTATCTGCAATAGTGGTGCCGATCTGTACTACTCGTCACCTCGTTCAGAAGATAGTCCATTTGTAGTCGACCTGTACTACCATTCACACATCGAATACCGTTGGGGTGGAGAAGGGCTGAGGAAAACTTTGGTGAGATGGGCTGCTTCTGTTATTGACAAGAAGGCTGAAAATGAAAAAGAACACGTTGTTACCGAAGATGAAAAAATTTCTACCAATTACTGCTATGCTTTTAAAGTTCGCAACCCAGGATTGGTAAGTTCACTTATTTTTCAACAAAAACTTATTCGTACGATTTATGGCTACCATACTGTTATCTACCTTCCCAAAGTGTACGATCTGTGTTGTGTTTGTGCTATCTTTGTAGGTTCCTCCTGTTAAGGAAATTCGCAAGCTAATGAGAATTCAAGCTCTCCGTTGTCATGTTATTTGCTGTCAAAATGGGAAAAAGATTAATGTCATTCCAGTACTTTCTTCTCGTTCACAGGCCCTCAGGTATATTTTCATTTAGATATAGCAACTTGCACATATGCTCAACTTTTTTGAAATCTGACTAATGTGAATATAGTGTGTCTGGTTGATTGTAGCAATAATGGTGTAATTTCAATTCTATCATCTCTATTGCAGGAGCTTAGAAGTCTCTGAACTTCGGCCTTCATATATGACCTAAAATTTGCTTTCTTACCATGTTCCAAATTAAATATTTTTCTTACTATATCCTTTCTCTGTCATGTCTTGCTTGTGTTGGCCTGAATCAATGAACTTGTTACACACATTTTCTTCAGGTATTTGTATCTGCGATGGGGTATGGACTTGTCAAAGGTGGTAGTTTTTGTCGGAGAAAGTGGGGACACGGATTATGAAGGATTTCTTGGTGGTTTGCATAAATCGGTTATCTTGAAGGGAGTTTGCAGTGGAACGAACAATCAACTTCATGCTAATAGAACCTACCCACTTTCAGATGTCGTGCCTTCTAACAGTCCTAATATTATTCAAGCAAGTGCAGGATGCAGCAGTGCCGATCTTCGATCTTCATTGGAGAGTTTCGGAGTCCTCAAAGGCTAGAAAGTTGCATTAATCTGGCCCCTTCACATTCTCGTCTTTCGTATTGGAATGCTCTTTACTGCTTGCATTTGCTGCGTACTTAAAGAGTATTGTGCTCATCCCGCTGCTCTGACGATGAGGAGTTGGATTGCTGGTGTTCTTTTACAGAAACCAGAGTGAAAAATTCAAAACATTTTTTTTCTTTGTTTTTTTTTTTTGGGTTCAAGGTCAGCCTCCCCATCTGACCGGTGAAGTTCATAAAGGAACGTCGTATAGCAAGGAATTCTTGGGTAATATATAGTACTCTCTCTCTCTCTCTCTCTCTCTCTCTCTCTCTCTCTCACACATACAAAT
>JAOTQG010104891.1:0-12912 GCA_025631175.1 Iris virginica
TGAAGTTGACAAAATACATTGGAGGGAGGGAGGACCCCCTATATATATATAATCGGACACTTTTCACATTGGTCTGGTTACGCCAACAGCAACATAACATTGGAATCCGAATTACATAAGAAGTTGGGAAATTGTCGTTGGCTGCTTCACTTCCATTAAAATCATGAATATGATTTCTTTGATATTTGATATTTAATCTCTCCTATTTTTTCACTTTACATATCATAGGTCCCATAATTTTCTTTCTATCTCTCTCCTACATTTTCACTTTACATATCAAATATTAAAATCAAATATCGCACAATATCGTATTTCTAATATGACCATAATAACTTTAATGTCCCTGCTATGATATTCATGTTAAATAAGTAGACGTCAAAGTGACCAATTTACCTTAAATTTTAGAGTGTTATAGCGAGATATCTATATTATAATTGGTATGAGTGAGACCCTTGACAAATGAATAGTAACTTCAAATGATTAGTATGTATTGAGAAAAGAGTGTTTTATTTGTGGCGATGTGTGTATGTTGGGATTGTAAAGAAAAAAAAGAGAAAAGTGTGTGTGTATTGGAACGGGAGAGAGAGAGAGGGGTGATGGGGAGTGGGGGGCCGAAATTTTTTTTTTAGGTGGAGTTGGAAATGAAAAAAGTGAGTGTGTGTTGAGAAGAGAGAAATATTAAAAATGTTATATTTTATGTGTAATTATATACATATTTTTATGTTAAAAAATATATGTAAAATTATATACATAATTTTTATGTTAATTTATTTTTGTTAAATTATATTTTTGTTATTTTATTTTGAGACCAATTTTTATTTTTTTTCTTTATAGTTTTTTCTTGGTTAATATTCATAATTTTTATATTTAATATGAACAATTAAAAAAATGAATCGTCAAACATTATTGCGCCGTGTCCTCGGACACGGGCATTTACTAGTATATTATATAATACAAAATATGGAGTGTTTTAATTGGATTGATTCGGAAATTTTTTGAAATAATTTTGGAGATTTAATTAGCCTGAGAAATATGGAATATTTTGGATTGAATCAATCATCGAAAATCAAGGCGAAAATTAATGGATGGTTTTGGAGTTAACAAAAAACCCCAAATCTCACTCTTGACTGTCACTTACTTTTTATGGAGAATAAAATACACATGCTAGAGAGACGTTTGATACTAAAAGCACTGTACGCTTAGAATAAATTGCACCGCTCGTTCCGAATTCCGATCCTGAATTTTGGGTTAGAAATTCCGTAGATCAAGCAATTTTTCCTTTTGGAAACATGGGGCAGGGGCATTATCATGTCGGAAAGCAAAGAAAATCAAAAGACAAAGAAAATGTAATCAATCAGCCCACGAGGCTGGTCTCTCTCTCTCTCTCATCTTTAATATAAATAGAGAAAGCCCTAGATTTGGCCAACCCAAACCCATTTCTTCCTCTGACCCCATTGAGTTCCTTTCCTTTGTATGTGAAAATGGCTGTCTCTGTTGTATTATTTCTGCTTGCATTCTGCTTGCTCTCCACTACTACTATTACTACTACCTCTGCTCTTGCCCCAAGGCCTCCTCCTACTACTACTAGAGAAGGTATTCACCCACTCTCAAACCTCTGTTCATCTCTCTTATGCTTCAGCTTCTTATTTACATCTGCATTTCTTAATAGTATTTCAGCTTATTTCATGTCGATCTACTGGTTCCATCCCAAAATGAGTTGAGTTATGAGCTCATTTTCAGTAAAAAAAAAATATATATATATATATAGATACTCATCTTGGGATGGAATTAGCTCTATGGGTTTTGTTGCCACTGTTATTATACTTTTGAGTCTTTGTGCTTGTTTAGTTGTTTACTCCAATCATTTTCTGTAGACTCTGATCTATTGCATTTGGAGTATTTCTCTTTGTAGCATTTTGTTCCCTTTTGGGTTTTTATGTTTGTTTCCATTTTTGGGGTACTAGAAGCTGGTATTATGTACTTACCTTTATTTCCTCTTCTCAAATATTTCTATCTGGGTTTGCTTTCTCTCTCTACTAGAGAGAGAGAGAGAGTGATTCAGATTTGATCTTTTTCTGGGACTTTGTCCAAAATTTACAAGAAATAAAAACTATCAACTCTACTTTTCTACCAATTCCCTATGAAGGTTTGTTTAAGTTGCTTCAATCTTGTACTGGAAAATGGAAGTGTTTTTGCTTGAAAAGTGGGGCGATGATAACATTTCCCAGATTAATTTGCTGTTTCTTCAAAATTTGCAATAATGCAACTACATTTGATTAAGAAAGATTTCAATCCAAATTGAGTATAATTTGATTTCATTGAACGATCAACCGACTAAATTACATATTCTTTCCCCTTGCTTTCAGGGCTCCTCCCAAATGGCAACTTTGAGGAGCAACCAAAACGATCTGACATCAAGAAAACAGTACTCATAGGCAAACACGCTTTACCCAAATGGGAAATCAAGGGCCTGGTCGAGTACATTTCCGGTGGGCCACAACCAGGTGGAATGTACTTTAATGTTGCCCATGGCGTCCACGCCGTTAGGCTCGGAAACGAAGCGTCCATCTCTCAGACATTACAAGTAAAACCGGGAACTCTGTACGCGATAACATTTGGGGCATCAAGAACTTGTGCTCAAGAAGAGGTATTGAGGGTCTCAGTTCCACCTCAGACAGGAGATCTCCCGTTGCAGACTCTGTATAGTAGTAATGGTGGTGATACTTATGCTTATGGATTCAAAGCCAATTCCAGGACCGTGACTTTGACTTTCCACAATCCTGGGGTACAAGAGGATCCCAAGTGCGGCCCACTCTTGGATGCTGTTGCCATCAAAGAGCTCACTCCTCCAAGGCCCCCTAGAGGTATATATTGTCAACTTCACCTTCTCTGTTTCCTGTCTTGATCAGTTACATATTATGTTAACAATTTGTTGCAGGTAACTTAGTTAAGAATGGGGACTTTGAGGAAGGTCCGCATCGATTGGTAAACTCTTCAAACGGGGTCCTACTCCCACCAAGACAAGAAGATCTTGCATCTCCACTTCCAGGCTGGATCATTGAATCCCTCAAAGCTGTCAAGTTTATTGATGAAAAGCATTTCAACGTACCTGTAGGACGAGCTGCACTTGAATTGGTTGCAGGGAGAGAAAGTGCTGTTGCTCAAATCATTAGAACTATCCCCAAAACAGTTTACAACCTCACATTCACTATCGGAGATGCAAAGAACGGATGTCATGGAGACATGTTGGTTGAGGCATTCGCTGCAAAAGACACTCTAAAAGCTCCATTCAAATCCCAGGGGTTGGGGAAATCCACTACTGTGAGCTTCAAGTTCACAGCTATTTCGGCTAGGACTAGAATCACATTCTATAGCTCTTTCTATCACACAAGGATTGATGACTTTGGATCTCTGTGTGGCCCTGTTCTTGATGAAGTCAAAGTTTTCCGAGCTAGAGTTTAATCCATCGCTGTGAAGAATCCACGAAGAGAGGTATGAGTTAGTTGACTTGTCGAGTTATGTAAAACGGTCCTTTGGCCCTTTTCCTTGCAAATTGACCGTTACGGAGGCACACTTATAATATTAGAGATGCCTTTTTTTTTTCTTGCTAGCATGTAATGGTGTTGATGTAGTATCCTTCCAGGATGATTATGGATATATAAAGAATCGCTTTACAATCTCCGATCAAAAAGACCTTGTCAGTCACCAACATAATGCTGAAACAGACTTTGGGGATCATGTGTTGTTCTAGTCCACATAATATTTCAGGTTTTCATTTGCACTAGTGTTAACCAAATATCTTTGTGAAGCTCAAATTTCAGTCTTCATTGTAGTTTTTGCTGCTCCCTTGATTGGAATCCTTTCAAACTAACTTTCAAGTGTCAAACTGTTAGCTAACTTCTCTAATGGCTTACTTGTGGGTGCTTGGATCATCAGTTTGGCTCTAGCTAAGATATAGTCATGGCTGAACAGAGCAATGGTTTCGTGGTCGTGGTTCCTTGTCAGTTGCCATCCCTTCCTCACTAATAATCCATGACACCTTCAATGACAGATGTGATTCAGTGGGCTGCGTAGATGATGATGATAGTTTTATTTGTCATTTTGATGGTTATCCGAGGTCTCTACAACAACATCAATTCTTTGGAGATGGTACTTAACAGTCGCATATAGCTCCTAAGAATTGATGTAGAATGTGTGAATATACATAATCAGTAAATCTATAATACAAATGATAGAGAAATATATAATTCATCGATTAGACACTTGGAACGATAACAAATCAAGCAGTCCAGATGAAAATGTACACTCTTCACACAATTAACACCTTCTCTCTGGCGCCAAAACACGCAAACCATACACATTCGTTAAACATTCTCTCACCCACACCCAACACCATCCACGCTATTCACACATTTTCTCTCACCCACAACACACAACCCCCACACTTTTTTCGCACACTTTTTTACTAAAGTTAATAATTTTTAATTTATCATTCTTAACACGTTTGGTAGAGCTGGACTTTAGAATATGTAAGGTCTCAGATTTGATCCCTTCCCATACCCCCTTGGGGTAAAAAAAAAAAAAAAAAATAGGGTTCACTAATAAAGTATAGTATTATTAGTGATTTAATAATACTAGTAAATCCGGATAAATCTCTTATACTCTCATTTACCCTTATTAATAATACCTTAATGGGGCTAGTATTATTTATACCCAGTATAAATAAGACATGAAAATCAAATTTTAGGAATAAATTGTGTTAATAATATATTAATAATTGTGCTAACAAACATAAAATTATTATTAATTAGTACTAATTATTATTGATAATCTTATTAATAATAACCTCATTAATAATACTACTTATACCCCCTAATCCCATACCCCCTACCAAACGTTAATAATATTTTTTTTATATAAATATAATATTATTTGTAAGTATTTAATCAAATGTATTTATTTTATAATTTTTGCACTCCGTACTCACAAATAAAAATATTTTTTTAATAAATAAATTTTATTTAAAAGTATTTAAGTAGTTACTTTTTTTCTGACCTAGCAATACAAGATAACAAGAAAACAGTACTACGTGAATAATATACCTTGCTATCAGTTGCATAAAATAGAGTTGATTTCAGTTATCAAAGTCTTGCACTACTCTGGAAGTAATTTGATTTGCATCAGGTCAGGAGTGGTTACTGCAAAGTTCACAAAATGGTGTTCTGTATAACTGGTAACGTAGCAAAACTAGAACACCAACAGAATAAAGAATTGACCCATTCACGAAGGTAAATCCTGTTACAAATTTCATGCTAGGAACATGAATGTCCTCTCAATAAAATTAGAGTTTGGGAGGCGTAGGAGTGGTTGCGCGCACAAGGACAAAACCCGTTACATGCAATCCGTGCCCATGGTGAACTTATCTCAGCAATGTGCAAAGACAGATCAAACATCATCAAGATACAGATGGTTGGTTTTCCAAACCATACTTTATTGCCTCCCACAATGGATCTATAAATCTTTACATTTTCAAGGTACATGTGGACCTATGGTCCCTTTTTCAAGTCAAATATGTTTGGTATGATGAATGTAGAAAGTATCTGGTCGTAGTCCTGCGACAGTTCTTCTGTTACTTGCTATCATCTAACGTACCAACAAGGCACTTCTCCAGTAAAAATTCGGCATTCACCCAAGCATGGTATTTATCTGAACAAAGTATTAAGGATGACATAATATTGGAGAATATCATTCTACAATATGAATGTGCAATACTACTGGCAGACTTTGCGTTTTGACATCAGATATACCTAGAAAGGGGGGTGACAAAAGTCACCAGTTGCAGATGCAGGCAAACTGAATTGAAACTACTGACCCTGTACAATTGGTGAGACTTAATATTCCCTCAAGAACAAGAAGTTTCACTTGACGAAATCAAATATGGTATTGAGAAAATATGAAGTTCCGAAACAGAATCCTTTTTTCGTCTCCTTTTTAAAGAAAAATTAATATAAATTGTTACAACAGGGGCGAGAGAGGGATTAAACCCTATATCTCACAGTTACTACAGGGTTTGTGAAAGCTCAATGTGGTGATATATGAAACTGAAACAAACTGCAGAAGAAGAGTTCAACGTGTACGAGGGAAGTACGATAAAGAAAATTTGAAGATGAATAAGCTTGAGCAAAAGACTAGACACAATTTACTGCTGATTATAAAAATTAGTCGATAGTGGACATTATTGTAAGCGAATATAGGCTGTCAAAGGATACTGAATAAAGATGTACAATCTTTTCCAACTGCCTTCATCAGTAGATCAACACCTGGGAATGAAATTCACAAATAAACCCCTTATTCTGCAAACATGATTTATACCAAGGTATGATGATAGAACACAGATCCACGCTAAAGCTATCCTTGATTAAACCAAAAACCCTTCAAATACTCCTACCACAAATCTGTAAATGTTGGAGCATGTTTTATAGAAGTTGCACATGCAAACTCACTAAACCAAACATATGCAAATATACATTCATATACTACAGTCCCCAACCTAAAACGGACATTGAATTTCATCAGTATGGCTTTGGCCCGTACATACAGGGAAAGTAAATTTCAGTGACACCTACAAGTACAAATACAAACTTGTGATACTAGGAAAGTAAACAGCTTAATTATCTACAGCGTCTTTGAAAATAAATCTCTCCAGTTACACCTGGGTTTGCTTATTCCCAAGGCAATTGGCAGGAAAATATGGAATAAAATCATGCTGAAATCATCAAGAGTCGAGACTGGTTATAAAGTTGGTAACCCATTAACAGAAGTAACGTAACATCAGGCCAATTCTTCTGGAACCATGAGGCAACAGAATGCATTCACATGAACAAACCGAAAGAGGTGTATATAGAAGAGGATTTGGCTCTTATGCAAATAGACAGAAAACTAAATTGGTCTTGCTGCCTTAGTGGTTTACCTTAAAGATTATCGGGTCGGGTACATACTGGGTTGTTTGAGTAATAGCAATGAAATTCCCCAATATCATCCTAAGAAATAGCCAGGATTTCCAAAAGAAGATGACATTAATTTTATGAGAAATAAAAGCCTCTATTTACGAACTTCATCCAGAAGACACATAGATATAATTTCATGAGTTGCAAGTGCAAGGTCATTTAAAACAGCTGAAAACAGCCGGGGTTTACCATATAAGTGTAGAGGGAAAAGGTAAAAATTTTAGAATAATTACGTCTTTTAAGTACATGAAAAGAGGTATTTGCTGGTGCATAGAAACTAGTAGCACTCATATGCGCCTAGGGAAAACAAGAAAACCAAAATATTCTTGTTTCTCTCAGGAAAATACTAACATTAACTCTATTGACACTCCCATCCTATTAAGAAATAGCCGAGTGATTCTATCATTATTAGATTATAGAAAGCCATTATTCCAACCAAATTACAATCGAGCCTATGGGACAATAAATTTTGTGCAACCTGTACAATCGACATAATTTCCCTACTAGAGTCAGGTCAAAGAAATGACAGTATAAACCTTTTATATGGATCAATTATTTACTGAACTTCATCAAGATAAAACAAAGATGCATGAAGGTCATAGCTCAAATACGATCAAGGTGTTTTTCATACCATATTTAGGTCAAAAGGCATGGAACTGACATAACGTTTATGAGATCATATCCCATCAAGAGCATCTAAAGCAATCTACTATTTCCCTACAACTTGGCTAAACTATCATAAAAATATATATGTTTCAAGAGCACTCGTAGCAAATCACCCTACTCCCTAAGGTAATGCTCACTTCGTCGCAAGAAGATAGTGCACTTTCTCTATTTAAACGTCAGCATGGCATAAAGCTAATCAATCTTAAGCATACACTTTAGAAATTAGAACTTTAAATCTACCTTTATTTGCCTAAGGTAGCAAAATTTCAATGACTGGAAACTACATTATATATACTACTAGTTGCATCTTCTTTCTTTTTTTATGAGATAAATCTTCGGTGATACTTCATCAACTTGGCCAAAAAAGTCAAAGGGGACCTCCTTTCCTGGAGAGGAGAAAGCATTCCCATTTCCCAACAGCTTAGCCAAGGAAGACAATTCAAACAAATAAATGCTCACACATACATGGTCTGTTTATGTTATGTCTGAACTGTTAACAACAGAATTTGCTTCAAAGTTAATGAAATAACTCGCATAAGTGGGACTGACCTCCAGGATGAAACTTCATGTATGGAGCTATATTGTAAACACGGCCTTTAAGGACAGTCCACATGGAGCCTTCTGTTTGGTGTTGTTTTACCTCATTCAAAGATATAAGCCTCTTGTTCGACTGTCCCTTATTTCCTGAAACAAAAGTATTTGGCTGCTTTGAGAAGTATGCAAGTTATCAATATCTCACCATCAATTAGCAAGGACAGGGGTTGTGTTTGACATTATGAACACACATTCATAATGAAATACATTATGGCTTCTAGGCATGAAATAATTGAAGATTGTGGAAGTATGTGACAGATTAACTGGAACAAGGGTTGTGTTTCAATAATAGTAGATCCAGGCCTAAGTTTCTGCCTCAGTATTAAATAAGAAAAAAACAGCCAGTGACAAAGGTTCAAGCAATGCTCGACTCCACAAGGTCTTCCTTAAGTCCTCAGTGAAAAAAAATAAATATTTCCACACCTAGATAATCAAGAAACATCATTCACGAAGTCTAAGAGAGACATATCTATCAGGTCTAGGTAGCCCACATCAAATACTAACAATTCTGATCCAAAAAACCAAAACACAAATAATGTACCTTCAAAATCTTGAGCCAAACATATTATAAGCAATTAGGGCACAAATCAAATTTTAATTGAATAACTTCCATTCCAAACAATATTTTCTCTTCTTGCAGCCAAACAAAGATTACTAACCAACTCTCTGCAACCACCAGGATCGAGTAAATCTGTAGAAATAGGAACTTCTAAACTAAAGCTTTTCTGGACTAGAACCCCACTGGACCACACTGAGTAAAATCAACAATTTGAAAGACAAACACATAGACAAACATAGAAGAAAACTATATTACAGTCATCACCTACAAGCATGTCACCTACTATCCAGCTGCCATGCAAGCACCACAACCCCACTAAACCGATTCTAGTACTTTTATCATTTTTTTCATAAGGGAGAAATCACTTTAGATAGAAAATAAGAAAAGGAATGGACAAGCTGCTTATCAAATGTATTGTGCTATCAAGTGTTTAGGAGTCAGTGTACCACATACTAACTTCATGATATATATATATATATATATATTTTTTTTAATACAAACGTTATAGTGCTCAAATAAAGCATGATGTAATCACTTGATGAACTATATTAGATCAGTAAAACCATGTTTCATGAGCTAACAAAAGTAGCTATTGTATAGACCAATTTGAACCAATAGCTCCTAGGAGAAGTAAAATGTGAGTGTGGCTCGACACGCATGCGCTTGTGATGCAATTAAAGAAACCATCCCAAAAAATAGGGGGTCCCTCAAAAACCCACAATTTGAATTACAATTCTAACACAATGTACTGATCAATGTCAAGAAGTTAAAATTATTTAGTCACCAGTCATTTCCTTCATTCAGCAGTTCATCTTTTTTTCAGCAAGACTCAGATTATCTGATCTGAAGAAGCAGGCCAAAATCAAGTACATGAGTCAATTTCCAACTATCATTCTTGACGAAATGTTTCAAACTGCAATCTAGGATATAATGAGTTCGTTGGACAGCGAGGTGGGTTTCACAGTTTTTCCCTCCCTCCCTCAAACTTCTTTTTGTCACATTCGCAACATATCACTACTATTAAGTTTTTCATTCTCTTTTGATTACAGTTTTTCACTCTTTAGTCTTTTCCTGACCACTTTCCCTCTACCTATCCTACTTCTCAAAACTTTTTCTATCTGGACAAGCCCAATGTTATCTACGAGAAAGGAAAGGTGAACCATCAACTTGGTTAAGACTCATGGCTACAAAACGGGGGCGTGGGGAATAGTTTTTCATTTTCTCATGTGCTTGTAACAAAAATCGTGGGCATTCTAATGTGGATCCTATTAATTGAGTGGCAAGTACCTGCCAGATCAGGATGCGTGCGTGTAAGCTTAAGCCAATCCATTTGACTATATCCCTTTTCAAACGGAACTTTGGCCCGAGGTGCAGACTTCCTCACAGAACTCTTTACCTCCTGTGAGGATTTATCCGAATTTCCACCACCTTCTGAACCTGCTTGCTTGGGAGGTTCAATCATCTTTTTCTGTGATGATGCCTCAATAACCTTAAAGTTTAAAGAACCAACTGTCGCCTGCTTCTGCAAGATAGTATTACTTGGCAGCTTCCCATTCCAGAGAAACCCACTTCCTTGACCACTTACAGCACCTTTTGAAGTTTCATCCTTTATTTGAATACTGCTTACATCTGGAATAGCTTTTTGTACCTCGACCCTATCTTGATTAACAGGGGCACCAACCTGGATAAAATATCACAACTCAAATTCACAATATCATAGTACATCCCAAATAAACACTACAACAGAAAAGAAATTCATCGAATTTACAACATTTAGACTTCAGGGAACCTGCCTGACAAAAAGTGAAGTCATCTTCATTATCCATCACACAGATGACGTCACCACCAATAGAAGCTGAACAATCTGTCGTGTTGAACATTTAAATGGATCAATCAAAACAGCATATCCATTAATCATACGGATAATTACATATATTAGCTCAAGAGTTGCAGTAGAAATCTTCCAAAAACCCTCATTATTTTATATACACATGCATCAACAACTAGAACAATTCATATCGGGAATCATAAACTTCTTATCATACTTCTCTGTCCTGGAATGAGTCAATAAACAGGAATGAACTTACATTAAAAAGTATCCTACTTTCCGAACCATTTTCACAAATAAATTTCTCATTAAAATTGTCGACTGAATTAACCACAAACCCATATCAAATCAATATGCAATCGCACATGCATTCATGATGCTTTAGCAAATAAACATTGAATCACTGAAAGCTACGGTGAAATCATCAAAACTTGGAACATGTACTACAGAAAATTATTTTTAGAAATCTTCAGTCTAAGTTGATCAAGTTGATTCAACGAAAAATCTGAAACTAGACCCTTTTAAGTGAAAGTGAAGAATATTTCACTTCAAACAACTACCTTAGAAACTAGTTAAACTAACTTTAAACTATATAACCATAAACCCAGATGAATTAACCACCAAAATACCATTTCCGAGCTTCCAATTGGAGAAAGAACACACACAAAGTACAGAACCAAAAAAAAAAAGTGAACTGAAAAGGAACAGATTAGGAAAAACTAGTACATTTGTCGGCAGATGAATTCAGATGCTGGTGATGGCAACAATGATGATCGGGTAATAAAACAAGAGAAAATGAGATTGAAATTGAAATTGCAGGTTTGAGGGGTTACAATAGTGAGGGTTTAATTGAGGGATTAATAATGAACAAGGAATAAAAGCAAGAAGATAAATTTACGAAAATATTTATTCCTCATCAAATTTTAACAATTAATTGAACCCTAGAACTGCAGAATCGAAGCAATTACCATACCTGACAATGATGAATCCAATTCGCGTTTGTGTTATATATCAATCAATGAGAATCGATTCGCAACTCTAACTGTACGGTGGAAGCTTTGCTGCTTCGCTAACCGGGAAAAGAAAATGGCGGACGGTGGACTTTGACGATTGAAACACCAATACTGGTTTGGCTGCTTAACTTTAACAACTAGCGCATGCTTTAAATTAAAATTTTAATATTTTAATTAATTTAAAAATTATATATCATACTTAAGTTTATAAATATTAAATACTATAATTAAATTTATAAAAACTTATAAGTATGAAATTTTGTTATATTTAAATTGAATTTAAAAAAAATAAAAATAAAAGAAATTATGTTTAAAATTAATGACTGATATTAAAAGATTTAAAGGGTATGGATTAAATGGTTAATTTTTCTGTTCATATCAAATTGTGAATAATGAAACCAACCTTCATTTATATTCTAGACTTGAAAATGTTCATATATAAACACACGTAGCCAAAAAAAAAAAATTAATCAAGAAACAAATTTTAAAAAATTAAGTTCAATAACATGGAGTGAAAAAAAAAAAAAAAACTCATTTAAAAGTATTTATTAAGTTATTAAAAACTTAATTCTAATCTATGTTTTTGTATAAGGAAAAGAAGATAGAAAATTTTATTGAAAATTTATACTTCGACCAAGACAAGTGTTAAGAATGTGCATCAGCCATCTACTGAAATCCTTTGTTCCATCCTCACCCAAAAAAAAAAAATAATAAATAAAAAAGTGAAATCCAAACCCCCAATAAATTCAAAACCTAAAAATCAGACGCGGGCCTTTCGAAAGCCTTTTCTCTGATTTGGCTTCCTCCATTTTCCAAAATTAGTAACTCTTTCCTCCATTTTCAATCGTAGATTCTAAAACTTTATCTCTCTTTTTTCGTGTGTTTTGAGATTTGTATTATTACTGTTCCTAATATTTATACCCATAAATAATAAAAGTTGAGTTATTTTATATTATTGACTAGCGTGTCTCTGTACTCGAAGACATAAAATCAAAAATTAAATATTCGTATTTGAGTGCATAAAAATAATAAATATATTAATATTTAAATTAAATTAAATTACAAATTATTTTTAATAAAAAAATATTTAATTAAGTATATAACAAAATTAAATCTATCTTATAAATTAAAACAGAATAATTTTTGGGAATTGGGCCAAATAAACAGTAAAAATATTTTGGGGTGAGTGACAAGTAACAGGTGACAGGTATAGTGTAGTAATCGGTACTGACAAGACTTTCATAG
>JAOTQG010104902.1:0-23601 GCA_025631175.1 Iris virginica
AGGGTAGAAGACAGTCCCAGCTCTCGTTCCTCATAGGCGGCTGGTTTTGAGCGTAGAAAGTCGACGGATTTAGGCTAGGGCTTCAATTTCCGCCCAGATTCGACCCGATTTGGTGGATTTGACCCAATTTCTGACCCAGAAATTAAGATCGCTGTAATCGGTACAAATCGTACGATCCTAGCAAGATCCTAGCGATCTTGGCCCAGTCCCGATCCTATACCGATCTTACAAGATTCCCTACCATAAGATCTTAAGATTGTACGATCCTACGATTTAAATCCCGATCTTGACTACCTTGCCCTCCAGTGAATACCACAATTTTTTTTTAACTATTTTTTTTTTATCTTATCCTTTTCTTGATCCATTTTTAGATCCCTTTCAGTTCCACAAATCTATCTGATTCATGTTTCTTTAAATCCTATAGAATGGAAAGATTTTGTGTTAAATCCTAGTTTTGGGAACCTAAAGCTTAAACATCAGACCTTATTTTGTTAAATCCTAGCTTTGGAAACCTAAACCTTAAACATCAGATCCTATTTTGCTCCAATCAATTGCTCTTGTTAGAGGCAATTGATGTGCATCCCAAAAAGCAGAAATGAAGAGAAAGAGAAAGTGGCAATGGGCAAATAAAAAAGGCCCAATCTGGAAGAAGAAAGGAGAGGGGAAATGCAAAATTAAAACTAAAATAATGATAAGGATGGAGAGCAGATGATGAGACTTAGGGGGTTTGCTCAGTCTTGTTACAAGTTATCGCCAACTTCAGTAGCCATTACAGCTATTTGCACATTGAATCATTTCCAAGGATTTAATTTCACATTTTAATGAATTCAAGTGGTGACTTGGAATAAAGTTAACATCTGCACTCTCACTTTATCATGCTTTTACAAAAATGTTATGCTACCCTTGGATACATATCTTGGCTTTGATATTTCATATATTCCACCATGTTAAGCAGCATAGAAAACAAAATGTCCATCCCTAAAGTTACAATATCATCTCTCCATCAATAATCATACGGTTTCCCCTAGTTCAATTCATGGGTCCGTGTATGGGTGCAAGGGGTATGGCCTTATTTTAGGTGATCCTCATGATGTACATTTCATCTTTCTCTCTCATTGCAAAAATTAACAAAAGACGTGAAAATACTGACAGATTCGGCATGTATCTACAGTACAGGCTATTCAATTGGATCCAACACTTCATTTGCAAACATACTAGAAAGAAAAATAAAGCAAAGAGAGACGAGAAAAGCCAAGCTGAAAACAGAAAGTAGAATAAAAATAAAATAGCTAAAGCCAAGGTGTAGAACTAGCTCTAATGACAAAGGATGACAAATGAGCAGATAGCGATAAGAGGGAAGACAAAGACAGAGGTGACAAAGATGAGAAAAAATAAGCCAGGAATTGAAAGAAAAATGAAGGGGTAAACAAGGGAATGAGAGTGGAGGAATGAAGGTTGTATAGATCTTTCTTACAGCCTTATCTTGTGCTTTTGCCACATGAAACTCAATTTAAAATATTTAAAGTGTGAGAAATCCAGGTTCAATAAATTAGTTGAATTATTTGATGACAAGGACTTGCACTATCAGAACCCAGCCAACATAGGTAGTTAGGCACGTGGAGCACTAACCTCTTCGAAGGGTAACTCAATCATTCTAAGAGAGGATCAAGCAAGACAACCTACCTGGCCTTGCATTGCTGATGGTGCATCAGTGAACTGAAAATTAGTCGTATAAGATCCTGCTCTATTTTAAAACAGATCATATCCTAAAGCCACCAAGCTTAGGAATATAACTTCAAAAATCTACAAGACCTCTCTTTGTATTCAGCTCTACCCAAGGGGATATCCATAAGACCTAGGTTATGCTTCTTACTCATCTCAACCCCAGCTTATATGGTCGTTACCTAATTCAAACATTTTGGTTGACATGGGTGGCAACACTTTCCCGACAGCACACTTAATGGTCTACTTATTCTGTTTTCAACAATATTAATTAATTCTCTCTTTTTCTCCCCTCCAGTATCTAGTTCTACTATCTCATGCATGCGCTCACAATGCTCTAAATTTTCTAATTTCAGCACGATATACCTGTAATTCATGGCATTGTCTCGCAGCCACACTCCTCCCTGATAAACACCCTTTTCGCATTACAAGATTGATGAGGCTCCATCACCCATACTCGGTACCAAGTTTAAGTGCGGTGCAAGAAAATGTTGCTACTAAACGAAGGATGAAGTAACTCATATTAGCAAGATATATATTGCTAGGCCCCTCTTTGACAGGTTTCTAGATGATTTGGTAACTTAACATGGTATTAAAGCTATGCTTTGTCAAGGTCTTGGATTATGCAAGTCGTTCCTCTTCCATTTAGCTCTTGCAGTATTGTTAGTTCCCCATGTTTGGCTTGTGACGCTCCTGGTGAGACACTTCGTTTATTTCTACTCGAGTGAGCAGCTTCACCTAAGGAGAAATGTCCTAGCTAGATATATAGCTTAAGCTTTCAAATGAGCTGGTAACTTGAACATTAAAGATCTTGTAAAGTAATACATTTACCCCACATCACCGCGGAATGATATACAACCAGCAGAGAAGCCCAGAACATGTAATCAACACCAAGTATATGCAACAAAATAAGCATACAAAACTGCATGAGTTAACTTCCGAGGCAAGAAGATAGAAACAATGACTAAGTCTCATGTACAATATGAAACAAAACAGGGGAAGGAGGGGCAAAAATGACTATACCAAAGAATATCAAACAAAAACCAGACAAACAGGAAAGAGGAAGGGGGAATCAAAAGTAATCATGAAAAGAGAAGTAATACCTAGCCCTGAAAGGGGTTTCAGATCCTCTCCAAACTTTAAGAACTGCTAAAGCGTCATCAAAAGTAACTGTACTTTTAAAGCCAATATCATTCAATAATTTTTTGCTTTGAATCTGTTTCAATTGGAAAAAATATTAGGAGGAAAAAATAATAAGAAGTAGAATGACCACCCACCTCCCCACCCCGCCCCACCAGAAAAGCTACAAATAATATAGAGAAAAGGTATCACTTTCATCGAGTTGCATTGTAACCCTGATGAGTTACAAAACCAGTGGCACTGTGAAGAACTAAAATATAATAGATGAGGGACATTTCTCTCACGGTTCAAAATAACAAAACACAATTGACCTAGAGCTTTATTTCAATTATCCAAATATTAATAATTCGTAAATAGCAGAAGGGTGAGTAACAAATTTAGTGACAAGACACTTTCACAATTTAGGCCATAGAACCTAAATGGCAACCAAACTACCGCCCCTCTTTTTTTTTTGGGGCGGTGGGTAGGGGTGAAGGAGGGGGGTGGGGGGTAAAAATCTCATATACTACTTAATGTGTGATACATCTGCCCTTGGGTGTAAATGGGTAAGTGCCATTGTGTCTTCATTCTTTGTTTTCTTTGTTTCTTCCAGAAATAATCCTCTTCATGATGGGAGAAAGAAGTCGAGGCATTTGAGTATTCTAGATCTAGATACGTCCTGGACAACACAACTGAGGACACAATTGAGTATTGTAGATCTAGCAAGCTCTGAGACCACTCAAGTGATAATTGCCAACCAATTCTCATCTATATAATATATCCTTTAAGGTTGAATATTCCTTCTTCCCACAAATTTTACTAGCTGTAATTGGAAAAAAAAAAAAAACTTTTTGCGCAAGGGTAACACTCATTCTTGGCCGGATAGTAGGAGGTACTGGCAACAGTATTGGCGTTCGTTAACTATAACGGATATGACCTATTTTTCTAGTATGTAAGATTTTCAAGGGAACCCAAGAATACATATGGTAAAAGAAGCATAAAAGATCATCAAACTAACCTTTGGAACGGTGTATGGCGCAGTATCACCAAGAATCGAGCGAACTGCATCACAATCATGAAACAGATCTTTGGGATAGTGAAGCTCATTATCCATACTTGACGCTAACCACCGAACATCATGAAAGAAACTTATAAGTGAAGACTTAAAGGGTTTGCTCTCTCCATTTATATTGGAATAACCAGTAACCTTATCACTGAAATAATCATCCCATAGGGTATCAAGAACCTCCAACAGGTACTTGCACCTTTTTGGGTCACTGCTCGACGACACTTGTGATACCAAATGAAACAACTCCTCAGAGACCCAATCTTTCACAATAAACCCTGGAGAAGTTCTTTCGTTGTCCCACATCATATTCTTGAGGACACCGTGAGATACATCTGCAGTACACTTCTCAACTTCAACTACTGACAAGAAATCGGTAACACCCAATTCCTGCAAGAAATTTCTCCACTTCAACATTCCACCAGATAAGAATTTCATGATCGGATGTTCCAAATAGGTAAAATCGACCTCATACCATGTCACGTCAAGGTCCCTAATTAATGTATTTACATCAATAGGATTCCCAAAGTCTTTACTGAAATGGATTGGGACCTCATTAAGTCGCTTGTAGCCATGATTTGTTAATATTAAAGCTTTGTTGCGTATTTCTGACATTATGCACGCCCGCTCTGCATGACAACTAGGGCAAGTGAATTGGAGGTGGAACATTACAAAAGAGAGGTACTCTGTCATTAGATCGCTACTCCCAGCAGTATTTTTTTCGTCAGAAATAGCTGGCAATATGTGCACCTTAAGAACTTCATGCGCAGATAACTGCTGAACGCCAAGTTTGTAAAGCATCTGAGTCAAATTCTCTATAACAGAATCATTAAAAAGCGCAGGGCTAACAATTCGAAGTTTGGCATGCAGCTTATCAAAAGCTTCAAGACCATGCTCAGAATCAAAACCTTTCAGAGCATCTGTATGCAACCATATTGTGCCTTCATCAATGGATCCATATGTACCATCCAAAAGAGGAATAAATTGTAATTTTCTAAGACTATTGATAATATCGGATTGCTTCCCAAAAGCTAGAGCACTTTTCCCAGCAGAACCAAATGACATCACATGCAATGCATTCAACCAAGAAGACAGCCAACCAAGGCCCATTGATTTGAGCCTATTTTCTGTTAGACATAACGAATACATGATCTGAACTAGGACTTTGGGTCCATACTCCTCAATACCCAGTTCTCTTGACAAGGAATCTGTTAGAACTATATCTTTATTCAATAATCCAAGGCCAAGGTGCTCCCTTAACAAGCTATCAGGCAACAGAGAGTACGCATCTTCCGTCCAATTTCGTAGAACTTTGCATGGAGGAACCCAATCATTGTTATTCCCTTCCAGGAGCAGGCAATTTGACATGCGTAATTTAGATATAATCATCTGGGGTAGAATCGAAAAAAAACCATGCACTTCTCCTCTTAGAGGAACAAAACTCATAAAAGCTGAAACACCCACTCCAGGATTCTGCCTAAAACAAGGAAGGCCACAGAAAGATCTCTCTGCACCAACAAACAAGTTTGGGAACTCCGATAGTAACCACTGATTCCATGGACTATCTCCATCAACTTCTTCTCTTGAAGAAGGAAGAATAAAATCACCTTGGAGGATAAACTTTAGGCCATATGTACGCAGAGGGAGAAACGCAAAAACCGGCTGTTGGTCCAGCTTTGGGATATAGTCCCCTCGAGAAGACTCCTCCAATGTAAATGCTACTGAAATTTCTGTTGTTTGAACATCATGACGAATAACATCGGCCTGAAGTTTGCGAGATTCAACAAACCATGTTATTTTCTCCTTTCCTACAGTAACGTTTACAATACCATCTCCAACAACTTCTTTCCTCATGACAACGAACGAATCATTTAGAAGGTTTCTGAACTTGATACACTCAAGGCGATGAAGAAAAAGTAATAATGATGGGTGAAGATCTGAAAACATAGAAATTATATTGTCCATCGCAAAAGCTTCAGTTCCCTTGGATTTAAAAGGGAGCACAATGCATGTATTCCAACTATTTTTATCCATTGGATCAGTATCCACAGACACCAGTTTCTTAAACAAATCAATATCACAAGGAGGCACAATCGTCGGCAACACAAAACCAATCTGACCCTCTGTTACATCAAACTTGATATGGAACCCATTAGAATGAATTTCTGGCGCATCAGTGACCTAAAGAAAGAGAACCAAAAAAATAGAAAGCTGACTATCAATATGAAAAGGATTATTGTTATAAAGTATGAATCCCTATATATCCATCCAGTCAGACAAGTGGCCTACGAAGTATATCTGGTATGTAAGCAATTAGGATAAAGCAAGCATCACCGAGGAATCAGAATATATGAAAACCCACAAAAAAATATCAGCTCAGTCGTTAAACATTGACCTGGGCCTTTTTTTTTTAGAGTCTTAGACAGTATCAGGGTTGGCCAAAGCAGAGTTGTAATTATGAGGTAGCAGTAGCACCCATCAAGCTGAGGCAAAACTACTGTAGGACAAACTTAGGCACAGTAATACTTTACGGATCAACTTTTGAATGACCGCATCCCAATATGAAGTAAAACGAGAAATAATAAATTCCAGATGAATGAGCAAGACTGTGTTTGGCTTCGTTAAAGGGCATAGTATTTCTTTTAGTGGTAAGGCTCTTTCTTATTTGTAGAGAGAGTTGTCCCCTCACTATTGTTCTGGAATAGCTTGTCTATGTATTTCGTTAAAGGTATGGTTTCAAGTGAGCACTTGATTGTCCCCCTCCTTGTAATTGCTTTTGGTATCAATAAAATCTCCAGGTAACGCCCTGGTCTTTTTTGGAAATAAAAAAGCGCAAGACTATCCCAATTAGTAAAATGAGAGAAAATCTTTTGAGATTATTTCAGTACATATAAAGACCAACAGCAGTTACAATGTGTTAAACTAAAATTTGAACAGCGGTGACAGAAAAAGGGGACAACCGAATATGAAGACTACCCTGTTTGAAAAGGATACGACGGTGGTCTCTGTCAAGTGGCCTTGCACTGGACCTAAGTTCACCAAACAATTGGGGAAAGGGTTCATATAGCCGACCCAATGATCAGGGTAAGGGATTAGTTGAGTTTATTTGAGCTGGTAAAGCTCTATTTTGTCCACTGCGTACCTACAATGCTATGGAGCCTCTATCACGAAATATGAACAGTCACACACTACCAATTGCAGCAGCGCACATCGTAGACATGTGTCGCAAATTTTATGAGGATTCAAAGGAGTTGTCCAGAACTTCGGTAACTCCAAAATGGATAAGAAAAAGGGGACAACCGAATATGAAGACTACCCTGTTTGAAAAGGATACGACGGTGGTCTCTGTCAAGTGGCCTTGCACTGGACCTAAGTTCACCAAACAATTGGGGAAAGGGTTCATATAGCCGACCCAATGATCAGGGTAAGGGATTAGTTGAGTTTATTTGAGCTGGTAAAGCTCTATTTTGTCCACTGCGTACCTACAATGCTATGGAGCCTCTATCACGAAATATGAACAGTCACACACTACCAATTGCAGCAGCGCACATCGTAGACATGTGTCGCAAATTTTATGAGGATTCAAAGGAGTTGTCCAGAACTTCGGTAACTCCAAAATGGATATGTAAGGTAAAATTGTGCAAGTTTTAGCTACGTCTGAAAGGGAAACCAGGAAAAATAAAATGAAAAGAAGGAATGCCTCTGTTACATACCCGAAATACTGATTTGAAGCCAATTCCTTTTTTCCCAATATACCCAGCACTCAATTCCTTCTTCGTTGAATTTCCAACATCACAAAGTGCTCTAATATTATCAGCGGAAAAGCCTTGCTCATTATTTAGAACAATAATTCCCTTCTTCTGGAGAATGAATGTTAAAGTTGGTTCCACTAAATGCGGATACACATTATCATCAGCATTCTGAACCTATAGCAATATTTAAAAAAAAAAATTACAAATCAGTAGTAAACTTAAAAAACCAATATCTATTGTCCAACCTGTAGAAAATTTTAACTTCAGAACAAGTTGACCATGTAAGGTAAACAAAATGGCTGGAACCTATGAATTATGGACGGATTGAGCAACACTAAAACTGAGTTGTTGGATTTAATGGCTGAAGTCATACCAGCTCAAGAATAAAATGTGAGTCCTGAGAATACAGCTCTTGTGAAAGACAATGGAGTGCTCTCCCCAAGCGAGCATGTTGCCTCTTCAAAATGTTACTTTCCGTAACTGAAAGATCAGGATCCAGACCAAATTCTTCCCGTCGAATTGACTCAATAACAGTAGACGAGTCCTTTACACCAACCGCAGGTAAATGCTGAATGCAACCATCGCCAAAACTAGCTCCAGAAGTTTCTGCTCTTGTAGCCTGGGTAACCACTCTACATTCTTCATTCTGCAGTTTGGTCTTAATGGAGAATGTGGTCTCACCTTCAGCAGACAAACACTGTCGAGGACCATCCAATTTTCTATCAGGTGCAGATGAGATGGTGGCTTCAGACGAAGAAAAAGTACGGAAATCCTTAGTCCACTCAATTATACCAAGTGATAATCCAAGTTCATGAAGCATCAGGCGATGCTGTGGTTGATTGCACTGGCTCAAAATCGCCGCGGGAGCATCCCTGACGAAAGATCGAAACTCTGACAACAATAAATCTGCTGCAAACCTCCGAAATTCCACAGGAAGATAAGTCAGACAATCAAGGATAAAATTTGATGCAACAGGCACCGCTTTATCAGCTTCGCTTTTGCGTTTGCTCAGCTCACCCAGTAGATAATTCTTACCATTATTTACTTCCTTATCGATTGAATTATTTATAATTACTTCAAAAGCTTTGTGCACATGACATTTAAGAAGGGGTAAGGGAACATTTCTTTCACCTCCATATAGAGCCAACAGAGACAGCAACTTCACTGCTGTTTGGAAAGAGGATCCTTGAAGAAATGCACCCAGGAATGAATCGACAGTAGCTGAATGATCAAGACGTATTATGCTACCACTCTTTGTCATCAAACAAAGCAGCTCTTTGGTCTTAAGCTCATTCAATAGCCATTCCATAAGGGGACCAAGAGTTGGAGCAAATATAAGGTCCCAATGTGACCACGCGTCAAGATCTGCGAACATTGGGGCCTCAAGTAAGACCGCAGTTGCATCTTTGGATGTTACATGAGTCTCTGCAAAAGTTTTCTCTATTGGAGGCATCGATAAAGCCGATGAAAACAAAATACCCTTGCAAATCATATCATTTGTGTTCTCTGCAGTATCTGGAAAATCTTTCATTGAAACACCTTCAGCTAATTTGAAACAAACAGCAGGAAATTGCCTCATGAGCACGTTCGAGATCTTCTCCGAGCTTAACTTTTCATTTTCTGGTAGGCTATTAGAAGCTTGTGCTAGCAAGGCATCCAATAGTTGCCTGGGCATACAAGCCTCCATAGAAAGCTTGTCAGATTTATCTTCAGTCACCAAGCATGTTTTGAAAGCAGGAGGCAGCAAAGAGAGATGTCTTTCTAAGAACGTGAGATAGTCACCATAACCAAGGGCCTCAAACTTCTCAGCAGAAAACTGTTCTGTAAGCCAGGTCTCGCATTTGTAAAGCTTTTTTATGAAAATAAACTTTTTTCCAAGAGGACTCAAATCACCTGGATTCACATGATAATCTTCAAAAAAAGCTGAAATTTTCTTGAGAATATCTTCAACGGTGACATCTGGTGAAGTGTAAAATGTCAACAACAAGATGTAAGTCAGAATGGAATATGAAATGGAAATTAGAATCAGATGGAAATCTGAATCAAATGGAAATTTTTACTTAAGAGAAATGGTTCAATAAACGTGATGACTTAGAAAGACAAACTCACTAGATTGTTGTTTGGGGGTATTCTTAGAGACAAATTGAACATTCTTTTCAGATGGTTCAACCTCTATGGTTATACAATCGGAAGGCCTCTCAGAAATTGTGTTCGGTACTTCATGTTGCCCAAATGGTTGGAAGGAGTCATACAGACTATCCCACATTCCATATTTAATGGATTTAACCTGAAAACATTTAGGCGTTAAAACAATAATCCTTTGAAGACGAGGTTGAAACAAAGAAAATTGTTGGGGTGAGGGTTATTGAATTTGATAAAACATGAGCGGAAAACTGGTCATAGTCATGATGAAAAGGGTAACAGACTAACAGCAATAAAAACTTTCACTTGGAAGTTTGTGGCTAGAAACTACTATATTTAGTTTTTGCTTCGTTTGTCTTCGACAAGGTTTCTATCATGCGCTCACGATTCCTTCGCCCTTTTGGCACTTCGTACTTATTTTTGCTTACAATGAAAATAAGGAAAGAGTTAACACCAAACTATGAACTGATGAGTGACAAGTCAAAGCATGTAAAGCAGTTTGTGATGAAGCCTGGCTTAGCAATACGCCTAATGGTTTCAGAAAATGAAAAAATGGCAAGTGTCTCCAGCTAGCAGTATAATTTTTGATAGAAAAGACAGTAAGTACTAAAATGGAAAAGAAGTCAACCATAACAGACACGTGCGAACGAAACAAGATACCCGCCCCCCCCCCCGAGGGAAACATAAACAGGTAGTTTTAAGCCTCGTTTGGTTATGAATTTTTCGACTCTTAACTTTATCACTTTCTTCTAATTGGTCCCGCAATTTAACTTCCTCTCTCTCTCTCTCTTTATCAAAAAATTAAGATTCAAAAGACGACAGAAAAAACATAACCAAATGGGGCCTTACTATTGGATGTTTTGCACGTGCTTTTTCATCTTGTACGCATAGTTATTAACGGCGCAAGATGTACCAAGGCGCAAAAGGTGTGCCCGGGGCCTAGGCACAAGGCGGGCGCACGCCCGAGCGACGAGGAGCACAAAAATGCTTGAAAATTACTAAAAATATAATATAGTCATATACAACATCAACATAAGCAATAAATTAAATGCAAGTAGGGGAGGAAATAACTGAACAAAGGCCAAAAGGGGAGGAAATTCTAATCAAAAGTAATCACTTGAATAAAAAAAATGCACGGGATGAAAGTACCAAAAGGAGAAAGAACTGGGTAAAAGAAAGAAAAATACTGACTCCGGCGTTGCTTATGGAGACTGATATGGGAAGTTAAGAAAAAAAACATAAAGCTCAATTAAAACCAAAAGGCTGCTGACGATAAGGAACAGCAGAGAACAGAGAAGAAACAAAGAACGGGGAAGGTAAGAAGAAATGAAAGAAGAAGAGAAGAGAATGGGTAGAAGAAGAGAAGAGAAGGCGAGAAGAAACGAAAAATTAGAAGAAGTAAAAAAAGGAGACTTACCTGAGGTCCTGATCACGCCGGAGGGTCGCCAAGGGTCGGCGCTGGAGAGTCGCTCGTCTTCCCTCATCGTTCTTCTCTCCTAGGATTTTTTTTGGCTCGTTGCGTCTGATTTCTCCTAGGGTGGTTCCTATTTTGACTTAACCCTAAACCAAAACTACGTAGTTTAAGTCCCAAGCTGCGCCCGGAGCCTATGCGCCAAATATCAAGGCACACACCCAGGGATTAGGCGCGCCTAAATCCTCGACTAAGGAACAGCGCCCCGCCTAGTCCTCCCAAGGCGCCAAAGCTGCGAGGCGCCTTTTTAATAACTACAATAACAAGATTTGTCTTCCTCCCACAGAAGTGGACAGTTGACCTCCTTGTCCACTAGCTTCAACATTCTTTCTTTATGATATTTGTTCTTCTGTTAAGACATGAATTATATATTATATATAGGGAGGTGCTCAAATAAGAACCTAAATACCGTAGGAACCGTGAGAACCAACAAAGAATCACTAGCATTGCTCTTAGATTCAGTATTCATATGTTATTAAATTCTATAACGGTTCCTACGATACAGCAACCAATCTGGATGGTTAGATTGGATACTAAATAAAAATTGAGATTAAATTGCATTTAAAAAATGTATTAGCATCGTCTGTAATTACTAAGAATGGCATAAATAAAAATTGAATCAATAAATTGACCATTAATTAAAACAACTGTCCACCCTTTGTACACAGACTACGGACACCAAGCAATTATCCATTCTTCTTTTTTTTAACTTTTCTAGTTCAAATGCAAATATCTCATTATTTATAACTCCGCAATGAAATATAATTACATATTCTTGTTCAAAATCGAATTTCCTCTCAAACAACATCCATGATAAATAAATTCTAAAGTCAACAAAAACTCAAAGATGCAGTGGCAGCATCCAAGTGAATTTAAAAAAGAGCAATGCTACAGCCACAAAAGATTTACAAAGAGAAGTGCACAAAAGATTATGTTGAGCATTTTTATTGGTGCAATTCTTCTTAGCGATAGGGCCCACAAATTTTTTTGGTCAAATCATCTTAAGCCAACAAGTCCTTTGTACACTTTTTTTATACATTTCTTAGCTGCTCTAGATTTATTCTTTAAAAAAAATGCATGGATGCATTGCTACTGCTTATAAGTGAAAATGTAGAAAAAAGTGACATACATTTCACAAAAATAAACTTCGATGCAATAACAATGTTGCTACTACATTCAAGTGAAATGTAGAAGAGAGTGGCATACTATTAACAAAATAAACTTCTGTATAGTAGGAATGTTGCGACTGTATCCAAGTGAAATGTAGAAAAGACTAACATACATTTCACAAAAGTAAAATTGGATGCGGTAACAATTTTACTATTGCA
This sequence comes from Iris virginica, assembly GCA_025631175.1. NCBI lineage: Eukaryota > Viridiplantae > Streptophyta > Magnoliopsida > Asparagales > Iridaceae > Iris > Iris virginica. The sequence goes on from JAOTQG010104902.1 coordinate 12,601, forward strand.
TCCAAATGAAATGTGGAAAAGAGTGTCATACTATTCGCAAAAATAAACTTCAATACACCAGCAATGTTGTTACTGCATCTAAAGTAAAACGTAGAAAAGACCAACATACGTAAACTTGGATGCAGTAAAAAACACTTAGATGCAGTAACAACATTTGTTACTGCATCATACTGCATCCAAGTGAAATGTGGAAAAGATTGATATACATTTAACAAAAATAAACAAGGTGCAGTTTACTGCATCCAAGTTTTTTTTTTTTTGTGAAATGCACGTCACTCTTTTCTACATTTCACTTGAATACAGTAGCAAAGTTGTTACTGCATAAAGTGTTTTTTTTAATTCACTCGGATGTACTAGCAACATTACTACTCCATCTTCGACTTTTTGTTGAGTTTTCATTTGACTTCAGAATAAATTTATCATGAATTTTGTTTGAAAGGAAATCCTAATTCAAGCAAGAATATGTAATTAGATTTCATTTTGGAGTTGTAAATAATGAGATATTTGCATGTGAACGAAAGAAAAGTTTAAAAAAAATGGTCAAGTTCATGATTACGAAAATGCCACCGATTGTTCTAAAACTGAATATAATCTCAGCCAAGTGTATTTGATAGTACTACCCTCATTGTTCAATGAAATTGCTGAATTGTTACCCCCACGTTTTTCCTCATCCCATTTATTCACATCCGCATTTTTTAAAATCTAACAGTTCATATTGGTTCCCATAGTTCGTTCCTATTCTATATAGGTTCTTATTTGAGCACCTTCCTATAAACATACACACATACAAATGTAACTACTACAATCCTCCTAGTTGATAATTAGGTAAGAAGCAACAAAGATAATGTAGCATTAGAAAAAATAACTATAATCCACTGACCGCAATATTTATCAATCCAATGCATGGATATGCTGAAAAAATCGATGACATATTCCTTGTTCTCTTTGGTTCATAGAAGTGAAGCATTCTCTCAAAAACCTACAAGTACAATAAATGATTCATTAATATTGAGCGTCACATAAAGTTACCGAATATAACTATGAACCAACCTGAAAAGCTCACCAAGAGATGAATTTACAACTACAGCAAAAAGCTTACAAAGACTAATTAATGAAACTATTACTATCAGAAAATGCAAATGAAAAGTATGCCCAAAGAGTAATGACAAAAGGTAAAAGAAGTATTTCCTATATTCTCATAAAATCTGTACGGTACGTTTGGGATGTGGGTTTTTTGGTTTGATTTTGTAATGATTAGAGTGAAAAGAGAGAGATGCAGAGAATGATTACGGAACTAAAGAGAGAGAGAACCAAAAAACAAGTCAAAAACCACCTTCAAGAACGAACCCTATCACTGCTATTATTGCAAATTAAACCCACAAAAAAAGGAGAAGAAAACACATTATCCTCGGACAAATGAAAGTTGGAGATCGTAAATAAACATCTTTAAGGACACCTAGCTATCAATAGCATAAGAGGAAAGAAGAAAGAAGCAAAGCCAGTCAATGATGGGCTGCTATGACAAGCTAAGGAACATGTATTAGAAGGTGATTAATCAAATTTATAGAAAAAGAAAAAGTAAACACAAAGAAAACAAGGGATCAGAAACAACTTAATACAATGTGTTTAACAACCAATCCACATACCTCATGAACATTATTCTCCCGACATGCCTCCTTCCAGGTTGTGATAAACATCCTCATAGAATTATCAGCGAGTGAAAGCTCAAGTTGATTTTTATTGCTAACCACAGTCTCGTGTCCAATCCCAACATCGCATTGAACATCGTCTCTTTTAGGTATTTTATTCCGAGGTGCAGAGTTGCTGCAGCTTATCTTGTCAGATTTTCTCTTTTGCTTGGATGAGACAGCATTTTCCTTGCTATATGAGCCACCACTAGGAAGAGAAGAGCTGCCATCCATTTCACTTTTCATCCCAAGTCGTGTCATCTCTTCAGCAGCCGATGGATAAGGACAGCTACTAATTCTCTCACAACTATTCATATTTTGGGGTGAAGAGTTTCTTTGACTACCTGAACAATCATCAGCATTGTCTTCACTTTCATAATTATCGCTGTCATCGTCTTCCGAACTTGATGCAAACCTAATGTGGCTGCCAGATGCCGAGGAAAACGACTTGATACGCTGAGATATGGCATTAAAATTTTCATCCAGCAGTTTCTTCTGTGTTGAGAAAAGAGGGCGCTTCCTGTGTCTTTTACCAGGACCTATAAGGCATTTCTTAAGTGTCGCATCTTCTAATCGCCTTGCTTGCCGGATATGAGTTATATGCAATCTATACAGCAAGAAGTTTTTCAATTTACATTAGATGAAAACACAATAGCCTCATCATTGATTTTGCAACTATGAAAAAGAACAACGTAATTTAAGACGGATTATCCACATACTATTCATATAGCGAGCTCACATGTCATAGTTAGCAGCAGTTATGCTAATTATCTTAACATAAAATTAGCAACAATGATCAACATATCGCAAGTCGTTAATATTACAGGATATCTTGCAATCCATCACACGCAATCCATAATATTAAAACTGCAGTTTGACAATAGCATATTACTAACATGGTCACCAAGGACCAAGTTGAAAAGCCATCTATATTTCACATGAAAATTCAGATCAAAACAGTAGCAATGTAATATATGATGGAAGAGATCAAACGCACTGCACCAAAGCATACAGATAGCTGAGATAGTGATAGAAGAGAAGAATGTAATAAACGATCAACAAAAGGAGAGAAAAGGGTGGACCAGAAGTCAATTGAACAAAGATAAAATTACAAAAGAGAAACTGAAAGTAACTGCCGAAGCAATCAATCTGAAAAGCCAGCATCCCATTCGTTCCTCTGAGTCACATTTTTGCACTTGATAACTCTGTGCAAAGAGAATGCATATACAAAGAAAAGCGCAAAAGCCTGTGCCAGGTATAGTTATTAAAGGCGCAAGGCGCACTAAGGCGATGAAGGCTTGCCCGGGGCCTAGGTGCAAGACGGACGCGCGCCTGAATGACGAAGCCGAAAAAAATACTAGAAATATATTATAGCTCTATAGAATATCAACATGAGCAATTAGTCAAACACAAGCATAACTAGAAGTTTAAAGTTCAACCAGATGGGCTCTAAATATCAATCCTAAACAAAAAAAGAAAAAGAAAATTGAACACTAAAAATAACTGGAAAAAAAGGGGAGGAAAAGAAATATCTATGGGTGGCCCAAAGGTTGCCGATGCTCGATGGTGGTCATCGCCCTCCTTGCATGTCATTGAACTAAGTCGGGAGAGATGGGGAGAGATTGGGAAGCTAGCAAGCGTCTTCCAAAAGAAATGGGGGTAATGTTGTGATTCTTGTAAAAGAGGGGAATACGCAAGCTATGCTATTTAGGTAAATTAGGTCTAAAAAAATTAGTCAATTAGAGTTCTCGCGTCAAGGCCCACCTAGGCCCTCACTTACAAAACAGAGCCTCGCCTCACCCACCCAAGGCTCAAAACCTGCGCCTAGGCACGCCTTTAATAACTATAGTGCCGGGGGATTGTTCTTTTAGATATAGTAATGTAAGCCCCACCTCTCATTCCTCGTTAATATGTCATACCATTTTCCCAGCAAGGTCAAAAGGTGATCCTTCTCTTCTTTCCGGACGACAGCCCAAGGAAAGACGAAAGAGCCTCAAAAATCGCTCAAGGCTCTCTGACACAGAGGCAAATCCTTAAACCACAAAGATGATTGACACGAATGCATTATCAATCAAAGAGATCCTGATGAGAGATTGCCTAGGTCGGCACAAGGAGTGCTGCAGCTACAAGGACCGTTGACAAGAGCCAAGGCCAAGAAGTTAATAAATGGGTTTAATCGGCTCATGGCCAGCAACAGCGAGGAGAAACTTGGCGAAGAAGGCAAGGGAAAATCATTTTCATTATGCTTAGTAAAAGAGCGAGGAGAGGACGAGTTGAAAGGAGTTCAGACTAGGAAGGCGAACACAATTCGGCATTTTGGCATGCTCCACGACAATGACATGTTTCCTTGTCCGAATTGGTTTCTTATTCCTATTTCGAGATACTAGCCTTTTTCCGAATTAGTTTCCTATTCGGATGGTTTTCTTTTTGTTTCCTAATTACAATTGTATTTGTTTTCCTTTTCATAGATAGGATTCCTTAGTCGATTAGTTTCTTATTCCTAGTTAATTTAGGAATTCAATTTTGTAGTCTATATAAAGGCCTCTATTGCATTCATTGAGACATGATTATTGAGTTCTGAGAATTAAGAATTTGAGTTCTCTCAAAGTTTGGTTTTATCCGAATTAGTGTTCTTGTCTGTCTTGAACAATCTGTTCACCTTTTGAGTTCTTAAACCAATTACGTTTTAAGGGTAAAAGTACTCATCTTTATATCTTTTCGGTTCTTCAATCAATCAAGATTGTTGGGTTAATTAGCCATCCATCTTCACCTTACCAATTAACGTTTCTAGGGTTTTCGCACTTGAAAGGGGTCTTGATCTTCTATTGATCAAGGTTTCTCTCATTAGATCCTTCCACTCAAAATATGCTTATCTCCAACCAATTGATTGCTTGGAGGCTTTTAAAATCATGAGGTGCCAAAAAGTAGCCCACCAAGGATTACCTCCCAGAAGTAAACCCACATAAGAAAAAGCCATATCTGCCTATAGCACCCCACGAGGGGCGCAAACTCATGACCCAACTAATTCTCCAGATCAGTCTGTCAAAGCACATTCAGCTAAGTCGAACTTACACCAAGGTCGATCAAGAACTTGAGATCGAACCCAAATACCTGGATGATCGTCAGCAGTTTCGCCAAATGTCTGCATTTATGAGTCTACGACCACCGTTACGCCCATAAACTATGAATGTCACCATCTAGTTCCTGATTCAGCAATTTGCACAATATTACATAATGTATATAAAAGGAATATCCAATAGACATGGACTATCCGATAGTCTGTATTTCAATTTTCCACAACTCTATCTTCAAGATTCCTAAATGAAAATAATTCACTTGAAAGTTTCTAGGTAAGCGCTCAAAATCTTTTCCCTCATTTAGGCAAAAAATTTGCACTGATTCATGCAATGCTGAAACTAAGGTCAATTTATACTACCCCTGCCCACGTGACATACTTTTGATAGAAGCTTATTATGGTTAAAATATGAAACAGGTTGTACGAGTCAATATTAGCCTAGTTAGGGCAAAAAGAACAACATAAAGAGATGCCTATGTTAGAAAGAAAGTCGTACGAGAAAGATCATACAACTTAAAACATCGGGTGTCGCGGCTTCAATTTAGCGAAAGCATGACAGACTCGTGTCCATAGCTGAGCTTAGCTAGGCACATCATTAAAAAGACTAGTGCTTTATCAGTACTCCCTCCATTCGCTTGAAAGTGTCCTTCTTTCTATTTTTGCTTGTTCTAAAAACTAAGTATATAGCTGTTACTTGCCCCCAAGCTAGTGTCCTTTTGGTTCATGTGCGTATCTTTTTTCTTCAATGCCAAGGGAGGATGACTTTGCAAGTTCATTATTATTACATTGAGCTTCAAATTAGGAACCATGCTTTAACAGCCTGAAAAGCATATTTGTGAAAATATGTTTGACTTGCAAACATGGACTCTTTGATTGGAATAACTAAACAAATAAAAGCTAGGAAATAATGTCCAAGTAGAGCAAGATCATATTGCAAGTGATTATTACTGCAATTGAAAGATTATTCAAAATATTAGTAACATATATCAAAAATTTTGTATAGGCATAATTGTCACACATACCCCAAGCTATGAATACGTACATTAAGCTTTTCCTTGCTCGCAACTGATCTCTTTTTGGCAACAAAACTCAATAAATCCTCAGCCATAATCTCTTTACCTTTTTGAGTGTACATTAATTCACCAAGGCAAGAAATTATCTCTTCTGTAGATATCCTGAAAACTTCAGTCACATCAGAACTCAAGCAAAAGTAATGCACCACGAGAGGATGCCGAACCAATGGACCCAGCTCGAGCTCCTCAAACCGCTGCACACCTTCATTCTTACATAGTGCCATCTCCAAATCAGACAGAGAAGTGATTCTTTGAAACCCGACAAAACAATGAATAAATGCATTAATCTACAAAGACAAAAATGAGAAATAGATTAAAAGATTTTCCAAAGGAAAAAGAGTAATGCAAAACAAATCATATGGCAGGTACTCAGATTACAAAGACAAGCGCTAGGGTAAAAGTTAGAATATTATGAGTTCTGTCGTCATATCTCGTTGCAAGTTGAAACCATAAACCAACTTTTTTTTTTTTGGTTACAGGGAACTAAAAAAGAACAGCTAAACTACGGGGGCTTCAGCCTCCTTCAAGTCGGCTTCAACCATAAACCAACTGAGCTACAATAAAACTGAATTAAGCCTATAACAACTCTGGTTTCTTCATAATAACTATATAACAACGAACTGTCCATAAATGTTTTACAATAACCTAACAGCTAAAACATAAACATCCATCAAAAAAAGTTAGTAATAAACAGCATCTTAAGTCCAATATAACCACATCCATTAAAAGGGAAAAGACGATTTAAACTTCGATGGCTTCTTAAAATTAATATAACCCCTCGTTCAAGGCAAAATGTCCACTATTCCCTATTTGGATAATCTATTTTGAAAGTCCATTCTCAGAAATTCAAAAATAACTATTTGTTCTTTTTCCAAAAAAAATAAATTCATTTTCAAAATATGATAGTTTTCTCACATATTGTAGAAAAAAAAAAGTATACTTTTTATGCAGTTTATAGAAAAAACAAAGTAGCTTGACTATTCAAACCGGACTCTTTGGGTGGAACGGGGGGGAGTACTACTTAATAAAGCAATCTGAGTTTGCTTTCAACATACATTCTAGATTTTACCTTTTCGGAATTTTAATGACCATGTGTTGTGTAAATATTATTTGAAAACTTAATAATCAAAAAGTCTCATTTTAAAATAATTAAGCTCACAAATTCAAGAATAATTCAATTATACCCCTCGTAGCTTAATAGCCCCAACTTACCATTAGTACAGCATCAAAACAAGTTTTAAGAACAACAATAATTTTTGTTATCCTCTGCCCGCAGAAAAATGAACATGTCCCCACAATAAGTGTCATTTGTTAATGGATTTACAAGATTCACGTTCGTCAACCATCTTTTCTATGTCCGAATTAAATTAAACATTTTTCAATGTACATTCGCTAAGACTAAAGGATACTCATTTATGAGTGATGAAACATTACTCGATAATTTAAAATGCGATAATTATGGTGCTCGACCTTAATTTTACAAGTAACAAACTAATCACTAGAGTCAGAACATGAAAAATCAGATCATATTACCTTTCCTTCTATAGTCATGAGTCGATAGAGAGAGGGAATTTGCTGCATTTGAAACCCTAAGGAATCCCAGGAATCGGCTTTGAGTGCCAAGAGCGTAGCCTGGGATACTTTCCAGGCTGAGACGCTCTCCCCGGAAACCAGGAGATCACCGCGGGCCTTTACAACCGCTCGCTCAATCCTCTCAAGCGCTTCGTTGCCCCCCGGCCTTCTAATTTGTAATTGGGAAGGAAATCTAGGGTTTGGCGGAGCGAAATTAGGATGATGGATTGGGAAATTAGGGTTTTGAACTGGAAAGGTTGGGTTTTGGATGATGAATGGGTTTGACGCCACCAGTGACGGATTTTGGAGGTAGAAATTGGAAGTTTGGAGGTAGTGTTGGTTGAATTGAGGTTGTGACGGTTGCAACGGCGGGGCGGCGCCGCGCCGCGGGCGGAAGCGTGACGGCTGGCCGTACATGGTAAAATACAGTTAGGTTGAGAACCCGGGAGAAAGGGTTTAAGAGGGGTTTATAGCGCGTTTGTTTATATGCAAATTTCATTGTGAACCCTATAGTTTGATCAAATATCAGGATACATTACTTTTTTTAACTTTGTACATTGATACCCCCAGTCTTCAACTTTTGTTAAAGGATTCCATTTTTGCATCAGTTATGGTTTTTACTTTTTACCGCCATTATTCAAATTGTCAATTTTCACACCAATGGGGAATCTCACGTCAGATCCATTTCTGAATATAGCATAACCTCGCTAAAGATTTACATTATGCTTTGTTATATGGGTTTATTACGTTTTAGGTCCCAATATTTACTCAAATTGTAATTTAGGCTCTCAAGTTCCAAATTTCGCAATTTAAGCTCTGATGTTTCAATTTTGTTGCAATTTAAGCCTTTTTTAACGGAATTCGTCAATTTCTAACGGGAGTCGCCCACGTGCATGGCACGTGAGAATTTTGGGGGTAATTTAGTCATTATCCATTCCCCAGATATTGTATTTTAGGCCCCAATATTTGCCAAAAATTAAAATTTAGGCCTCCAGGTTCTAAATTTCGTAAGTTAGGCTCTGATGTTATACTTTTGTTGCAATTCAAGTCTTTTTCAACGGAATCCGTCTATTCCTAACGGGAGTCGCCCACGTGCACGTCACGTGAGAATTTTAGGGATAATTTAGTGTTGGTAGCATTGGGATGGTATTGGTTGAAGGTAATGAAGATGATGGTTGGTGGTAGATAGTGAGAAGGGGTGCAGGCAGTGGTGATGGGTGGTGGTGGTGAGTATGATGATGTTGGCGGTGGCTTTTGTTAGGTGGTGGCGGTGGTAGTGGTGGTGGGTATATTTTAATTAGGATGTATTTTATTTAGGGTAATATTTAATTAGAATATCTTTTAATTAAGGTAAATTTTAATTAGGGTAACATTTAATTTAGGCAACATATAATTAGGGTATCTTTTAATTAAGGCAAATTTTAATTAGGGTAATATTTAATTAAGTAAATTTTAATTATAATATATAATTAGGGTATCTTTTTTATCATGTCCGGATATTTACGATCCACGTGTAAGCTAGATAGCGGCTCCAAGTGTGAATTCCAGTTAATCTGTGATAAAAGAGAAACACCTAAAGTGATGAGCAAGGCGTGAGCCTCGCTCGTATGTCTTGAAGGCGGGAAGGTACTAGGCCGCTCGTAGGGCGGATGAATGATGTTAAGCTTACGTAGGCCAGCTCCAATAATGAAATATGCAATCCGTAGGGCGGTTATCTTAGCTTGTCCTTTGGACGATCACATGACCGCCCGTTGGGCAGGGTCGTGGCCGCCCATGTTGGCCAACAAGAGATAAGTAGTATATCAGGAGTGGACTTGCCCGTTGGGCCTTGCCTCTGATTAGGAATTGGGCCTAGCACTTGGGCCAGGGCCCATCACTTTTATTTAAGTATTATTTTAAATCAATATTTTAATTAAGATATTTTAATCAGTTGCAATTCAAGCCCTCCGCTTGAATCACCAATGCAATTTGATATTTTGATATTGTATTTGATTTTTAAGTTTTAATTATTGATGTGTCCTGTTATTTTCTCTCTATATTTTTTCACTTTAATTATTTCAAAAATCTCATATAATATCATCACAAATTGTTACATATTATATTCGTGATCCAATAGACTTTAGCGTAGTATCCTTCCTTAAGCTTACTCCGTAACAATTAGAAATGATTTCAGTAGGCAACCGTACTAAAACTTCATTATTATTACTCTTACCGAAATTTCGATAATGTAAAATTTATTACCATTGCCCTAATTTTGATATTATCTAATTCGATAATACCGAAATTTTGATAGAATACGATATGGCAATGATATTATCGATTTTCGTTCCAATAAAAAAATCCAAGGATGATAATGGTGGAAGAGTAGTAAATTGCTTCAACTAAGGAACATAAGAAGAGAATTTTGATCCATTATTACAAAATCAATCCATTCAATAGGCTGCTCGGTTGACAGAATCTTAAGCTTCGCCAATCAAAGTGGAGAAATTTTTGTGTAGCTGGTTCGGGTCTAATTCATGTTATATCTATAAGTCTTGCAGTCACTACTACAAAATTTTCCGATACCTACGGAGAATTTAGCGACGGAATTCGACCGTCACTGTTTAGCGACGGTTTCTAAGTCAATTCCGTCGCTAATTTGTTAGCCACTGGTCAACCAAAAGTCAGAGAAATATAGCGACGAAATTCCATCGTTAATTAAAAGAATCCGACGTAAAATTTGGATTTATATCGATGATTTTTGGGCGAAATTTGGTGGAAATTATGTGACGAAATTCGTCGCTACATATTTAATTTTTGTTGTTGAATTTGTTAGATTTATCGTAAACTCCATACGCTTCCCCCTCCCTCCTCATTCCTCAACAAACCAAAAAACACAGTGCCCTGCCTTCCTCACTTCTCTCGATGTTCTAAGCCCATCTCCGGCCATTTTGAAGCCTCCGATCACCGGCATAGTGGTCACCCTTAAACTCTTTCTCTCTCTCTCTCTCTCTCTGAACAAGTATGGCTTTCTCTATCTCTAACTCGATCCGAACATACACACATTATATTATTTTGTAATTTATATATTTTTTATGATTTTCTGTGAATTTGTATAGTTTTTTTGTATTTTTTGTGAATTTATATGCATACTTGGGATTTGTTTTGTATTATATGTGATTTATTAGGTAGTTTTTTGTAATTAAAAATATCAAAATACTTATTATCCGTATTTTTGATATTTTAAACTAATGTAATTTTTTTTAAAAATCATCACAAAATAAAACCGAATTGATCAATAAAAGAGATTAATTATATATTAAAAAATAATTAAATAATAGATTTATTAAATCATAAAAAAATGGTTAATTAATAATTAAAAAATTAAAATTGATCGCACCTAGGTTTTGCACGATCCACGTGTCGCACTGTGAGATACCCCGTCCGTCCTCGACGCCCTCGAATTAATGGCCTTTTATCGCATCAATCGGATTTCTTCGATGAAACGTGTCATCGGGCATCTTTTGGTGCAATGAGAACTTTGGTACAACGCGCGGGTTTTCTCATTCGTGACCGCTCATGCCTTGTGTGAAAGATTGAGAGTCGCCACCTC